>APFE031697236.1:0-16773 GCA_000404065.3 Pinus taeda
TCTGAGGGTTTTAACCACGTCAAAATATTGGTGTATTGATCTGTGATCTGTTTGTGAGCGGTGTCCTTTTGGTGTTCTGTCTGAGGAACTTACCCTGTAAATTCTTACATTGCTATCTTCACAAGGCTTATGTAGAGGTAATGAGGTAGGTTAAGAGGTTTGTTGGTTGTGAAATGCATGAGTAGTCTCACATGATACTGGTATAGCCCTGAAAACCTACCCTCATAGGTAAAGTACTTCATGATCATCTTCATAAGAGGAGCATACTTGCCAAGCAAATGTCTAAAGGGAAAAATATGCTTAGGAGCATTTTTATTAGGTGGCTTCAAAAATACTTTGTAGTTCTCAATGTCTAGGTCCATCCCTTTGAACCAAATTTCTCCATGGTTAGGGATCCCAGTGGATATGGGAATGGCATATGCTAAAATAGTGAAGTCAAACCCTGCCATGTTGGCCTTATCCCTCCTGAAGTTGGTGGCAAAGAGGCTTGTCAATTTGGCATTGGAACCTACTTCTTGGATCTTCTCACAGAAACCTAGGCAGCCCACATCTTGGAAAGATTTCTTAATGAAGGGCAAGGCCATGATTTCTTGGACCTTAGTGGGCTCATACCTGGAAATTTTCCCTCCTTTGTACTTTTTCGTCTTAGTGTTTGTGGTCTCTCCCTCCATGGTAAAACCCTAGCTCACTATGAGGAAAAATTAGGGTTTTCTTTTGGGAAAACAAGGGATTTGGGAATATCTTGTAGAGGGAGGGGAATGAAAGGGTTAGAGGTTGTCTAAATTCTTGAGGAAATTTTGGGGGGTAGGGATAGGTGTTAGGGAGTGTAGGGAGAATTTGGGAAATGAGGGGAAGGGGTAAAAAACTTGAAAACATAGTCCTAGCCTAGGAAAGTGTAGTATAGGCTAGGGTTTGTGGGGAAGTGAAGGAAATGAGGGGAATGGGCATGCGAAAATGTTAGGGGAGAAAAATAGAGTATGAGTGAGGGTTTTTGAGCATAAAATGTAGAGTTTTACCATAAAAAATAAGCAAACTGACCAAGAAAGGAAAAGCACAACGAAACCCTAGGAGAGGGTAATTCACTGACTTTTTGTCAGCAAATTGATGAAATGAAGGATGAAGGAGGAGTAAATGAAGTCCACTTGCTTGCCAAGTATGTGTTTGAACCTGTTTTTGCTGAAGAACACCTGTGCAATGGCTGTTTGGGCTCCCTTTCCAAAAGTGCAACACTTTTGCCAGAAGCGCAACAAGGAGGTGAAATGGTTGACTTGGAGGCAAACTTTTATGCTCTGATGGCTGGAGTGCACTCTGACGGTGGAGAGATGCTTTATGAGAGTGAAATGAACAAATGGTGTGCTTTATGGTATTTTTATAGGCTGGAAGTCAATTTTTCCCTTAGGTGATGATGTGAGATCACTTTGTCTTTTTGCAAAATGAATTGATAGGCTAGTGTACTGCAGCTTTAAACTTTAGTATGCATAGTTACATCTTCATAGAGAATAAAATGTACTTTATAAATCATTTTAGAGCACTTTCCCTAATTACTTCTCCCATAATGATGACCTAGATGATGACATGAATATTTTATGACCTTTTTGATGACTTGACCCACTAATGACACTTAATGGGTTTATGAATTGATGAATTGGACCTTTGAACTTTGCAGTATGACTGACCATGATATGATGACTGAGATGGTGATCAAGAAACTTTATTGATGACTCATCACAATGAGTGATGGCATGAACAAAATGGAATTTTATGACCTTGAATATGGAGGGAGTAGTAATGACCTAGACAATGGCCAATTATCAAATTTTATTTGAAAAATCTATTTGAAAACAACAATTTGACCTAATAACCCTATCAACCACATAGAAAGAGTACATTTGATCACCACTAACTCATAGACACTAACACAACCAAGAAGAGTGCATGTCTTTAGCTCAAAGGAGTGTTCTCAAGTAGGGTGCACTTGCTGAACATGAAGTAGTGCACTCCAGGAGGGCACACTTCTTTAGTCGAAAGGAGTGTGCTCAACTCAAATGCATGTCTTCATCAACTTGAAGTGTGTTTTTGCCTTAAAGGGCGCTTTCTTGCTTTTGTTTTCTTTTTATGTGCCTTTTTTTAGTGTGTGCATGGTGTAAAGGCTAGTTTCTAAGTCAAGACAAGTCATGAGTTCACTAACCATGGAATAGATAACCTAAGTGCTTCTAAGGGTTAGGTGATGACACTTGGGAAACATTGACTTAGGAGGATGCAATACTAGGAGAAAACATGCAAATAACAAATCAAACAACATGACTACACTAGGAGGCTTGAAATGACGGTTCATGTAGGCTCCAAAATGGGCTTAGGGAAAAAATTTGGAGGGTCATTGTCGCAGCGACAACACTTAGCAACACACTGGGAGAACCCCAACTTCTCTTAAATGGTTTCATTTAGACGCAAATCCTCAATTCTTTAGGAAGTATTGATTTAATCAGTGAGTTACCTCAGCTCCCCACTCTCACACGATTAAAGATATAGTTTTCCCTATTCCATTACTCGGCGTAACACAACAAAAAACATGCCATATCATTATCATGTCAATGTAAGTTAGGGTAATATGGTACAACGAGTTAAAAACAATCAGAGCATGAGTTTTACATCTCTGGTGTTGCCCCACTGCCAGCAATCCTGGACAGTACCCCGATGAAGTCGCTTCAGGAACACAAATGTTGCTTCACTACCAGCAAGCCTAGACAATACCCCGGTGAAGTCGCTTGCTTCACCTCCTTACGCAGGAAGCCTTTCTCTTCTTTCACCCTTTAAAAATTTTCTTTCTTTTTTATAGGACTAAGCATAAGGACTTATTATTTTTCAATGGGTGGAAGAGGAATCTCGACTTACTGAGAGCATAAGAGGTTGTTCCTTCATAGACAGGTTTTATACCTTTGATGCTTTGATCGCTAAAAGTTTTCCCCTTATCTTACTCTACTCAGATAGATAAGCAAGAACACACTATTCATAAATAGAACTGAGCACATGATTGATAATCCTAAATATATACGAGCATCATGCTTTGCTTAAAACTTCTTGTTTGAAGGACCGTATTTTCTAGTGGAGAATCATTGACTTGAAAGATGTAAATCATAACAAAGAAGAGGATAACATATAAGCCAAGGGTTGTGTGTTACCACAACTTGCCTTGCACAAAAGTTTAGCCACGTCATCTCAAAGCTAAAAGCCAACTTTCTTCAAGACCAGATAAAAGAAAAAGAGTCAAAACAGGAAAAATACAAACACAATACATACATGTAATACATCTAACTAAGTGAAACCTACCCCACCCTAAACTAAACAATACATGATCGGGTCATGTGAAGTGGAATTTCCAATGCAACCATAGAATTTTCTCTCGACCTTTAGGTCAAAAGATGTGATCGTGTATAACCCAAATAAAGTGCAGTGCAATGAAAAGAATAAATTGTGCAAACATATGCATCGACGCGTAAAAACAAGAATTGCAATCACAACATTGTATCACACTTAATTGCTCTACCAAATGAAAGACTCCACAATAACAATAATCACCAGGCCTATAGCCATACAACACATAATGAAACACATGAAAGTACAGGTCAGGAGACATGGGTCTGGACTGATAAGATTCTTCTAAAGATTCTGCAATAAGATCATGGAAACAACCTTTGGGGAAATTATGACAAGAAAAAATGAATAAAGACAAATCCATGTCACAAGCAACATTAGCGAGCTAACCATAATCCAGGTTGTCGCTTGAGTGAGATTCTTTAATGGATGATGTAAAAGATTCATTAAGAACCTTCTCTATTTCCACATCATAGATCAAAGATTTGTTTGATGTGGGATGCATCGGTGGAAGTTCAATAGTCAAATTAAACTTTTCTCCCTAAGGGTTAAAAAAAATTATATGAAGAAAATGAGACTCCCTCAAGAGAGATTTGACATCCCACGTTATGACATTAACAGAAGAGTTGTGCAAAATATGTTGCCAGGGTGTAATCTTATTGATGAGCATGCCTTGTATCTTGTGTTGGGGTCGTTAGTGAGATAATGTTCACGTATTGCTAGTCAAGCTACTGTTGAGGGGTATGTAATTGTGCATATTGTCATTGGTAATAACATCGATTGTCTTTCTATCATTAAATTAAAAAAATTAGTTGTTGTACGTAAGGGTTTATACAATTTTCCAACCATTGCTGAGTTGAGTGTGTCGTATATGTCAGATTTTGTAATGGTGGTGGAACATATGAGTTGTTATATGTACAGTTGTTGTTCAGTCAGAGTTATATATAAGCTAGCTTGATGTACTTTCCACTATTGATCTAAAACATGGATAAGACCTTCATAAATACTCTTCGTAACTTAGCAACAACAAACATTAAACCCTTTTCAAACAAGATACATGTTATTCTTCAACAAGAAAAACCAAAGGATTTGCAGAAAGAGCATGGGGTAGGACACAAACTCTTTGCACTTGGGATAGATATGAAATTCATGAGGGTTACAACAAAGGCCCTCCTCAAATTGGAAGAATTAGACTCACTCCTTTCCATGGTGGACCAGTTAGATGGGAAGAGCTTAATTTGGGCTCTAAAACCAGACATGCTTGCCTTGGTACAACAAAAGTTTTTGGAGCACCCTTGTGAAGGTATCAAACTTCTAGTTGCCTCCTGTCTCAGTAATATCATGATGCTAACCGCGTATATACCACCTTACAATGATACTCTTATGAGGAGAGTCTTCAGGCTGATAATTGAGACCGTTCAGGACTTGGATAATAGCGAGGGTCCTACCTTTAGGAAGAAGAAGCTAGAGATTCTAGAAATCATGGGCATGGTTAGAACATATGACAACATGTTTGATTTGGAGTGTGATGACCTAATTCTCCAGGTGTTCCCATGCTTCCTCAACATTAGGAAACATCATCTTGACATAGTCAAAACAAACATGTTGTCTATTTTGTCTTTAATTATGGGAAGTCGTGATGCCATTTGCAGGGAGTATATTCTAGGTTGTTGGCCATGTGGAGGAAGGAATAGTTGGTCTCACCTACAACTTATGAACTAGCCGAAAGGTTGGTGGAGAAGAACATAAAATTACTCAGAAGACATTTGACCAAGGAGGATTTGTTAAGGATTTGTGGTGACCAACCGTGAAACAAGAATGAGTTAAGGAGAAAGGGTATTTGATTCATCTGCAAGGAACATTAGGGACCTAAACACTTATGTATGAGTGACATGGAGGAGAGGGCAGAGGTACATCAGGAGGAGGTTCCTTTTGATGAGGATTCTTCTTTTATAGTTGAGTCCACGGGTTCTTATGAGATGCCTCTAAGGAGCACGAGCAGTCATGTGGAGTTGGGGACAATAACCCAAATATGCATTTATGTTTGAGGGATGAGTATGACGAGCAACAAATTGTTTCTGAAAGACTCCTAATGACATAATTATGCTTATGTGACCTTGCCATATCGTGCCTTGGAAATCCACCTTGGATGTATTATAGAGGAAAATAAAATTGGAGACATTACAAAACAATAGTGTAATAAGAGACAAGGATCAAAAAAGAAGTGAATCTTCTCCAAAGCATAAGAACTTCAAAACAACTATATCTTCAAGGCAATCCTACTCAGTTAGGTATCAAATCATATTTCTTGGTCATTGTTTTTCATATACAAACTTTGGACATAAAGCAAGGATTATAGAGCCTACACTAGGACTAAATATGTAAGTGAAATAAACCCTTATCAAACCCCTAAGCAAGAATGTAGGCAAAAAAATAAAATATCCTAATGGCTACATCAATATAAATTAGAACTCGTTCACTCCCCTAATTAAGTACAATACAAAATCTTACAAACACTACAATTTTGGGCATATGGCACGTGAGTGTAGAAGCAATATGAGATGGTATCCTAAATAAATCAAAGAAGAAGATATTTCTACCAAGCATGAAGAAAAATACACGAAGGTGTGGAGAGGAAATGAGAAGAGACAAAGATGGATCTATATGTGTTATAGGTCTATTTGGGCACATCACTCTCAACAATCAGATCAGTACAATTAGGGCTCATCAAACCCTAATTCAGTTGCTACATACCCTAGACAAGTCATGAAATTGAATGCTTTCATCCATGAAAGTTTCCTAGCTCGAAACCCTACTGAAATGCGTCCTTGGGACACCAGCGTAGCCTTGGTCAGGGGTAGCTGCGCTGCACAGCAGGTAGGCCCATTCAGGCCTGCACTACGGTGCACTTAGGCCCACTTTGACCTGCGTTGGGCGAGAATGAAAGAAATTGGCATAGGATTCTAGGAATATTCCTTGGTTCTAGAGCATTCTAGAAGGATGCCCACCTCTTATCTCATCCTCTAAGGTCGACTTTTGATAGGTTATGGATCAATTATCCCTCTAGCCTCTCCTCCCTTTCTCCATGAAAACTAACTCCAATTTTGGAAAACCATTCAATGCCCAATTTATGACAAAACCACTTGAATTTCCCTATAAATTGACCACTCATCATAGTTTTCAGGGGCTGGAATTTGAAGATTGTAGAGAAATACTGTTGGTTTGAGACTTGAGTTCATATTCAAGTAATGTTATGCTGCTGGATTGATGTGTTATTGGTATGATGAGGGTTTGGACTAAGCTGGATGAGTGACACGGGATCGAACCGCATTGGGTGTAACTCTTCCTTCTACAATCAATAAAGTTGTTTGTTCCTTTTCCCATATTCTTGTTCATATCTATGATGCATATATGTTTAAATGTTGTTGATTCCATTTGCTTATAGTAGATAGATCATATTATTTGATCGTTGTCGTCTTCTGTTTCTGTTGGCAGGTACCAATTGAGAGAATTCAGTTCGAGTGGAAGCGACGGGAGCAATTCAAAGGAGATCAAAGGAAGCGAAAGATCACAAGTAAGTTCCTTCGTCTCATCTATCTATTGTAGGAAAAGTTTAAACCACTTTCTTTCTATGTTCTAAGTGTAACTACCCACTTAGGAAAGATGTACTTATCCGTAGGTATAAATTCCATATAACAAATTGGCGACCATATGTACCCCCTCTAAGTAATCTGGTCACTTCTTTTGATTGGAATCAACTGGCAAGATGTCGTCTTCCTTCTTATGTGACTTTCTAGATCATAGTACAGGTTTATAATACGATTGTATCTGGCACTATTATAGATGAAGGTGCATCTGTGAGTATCCTTTCCTCCACTGCTTGGTAGGCACTCGGTTCGTCGCCACTTGTGCCTGTTACCCATAATCTGTTGGCTTTTAACAGAGGAACCAATCAACCATTAGGGATCCTTCCTTAGTTTCCTATTACTTTGGGAGGAAAAATTGTTTATCTCAATGTGATGGTAGTCCCAAGCCCTTTAGATTACAATTTACTTCTTGGGCACGACTATGTTTATGACATGGGAGCTATTGTTTCAACACTCTTTCAAGTGATGTGTTTCCCACATGAAGGCAGAATTGTCACCATTGACCAGCTTTCATTTCCCAGTCCAAATATGGCTTCCAATCAACCATCTTCCCTAAATGGTCCTTTTGTCCCAATGGTATCTTTCCCGCCACGGGTCAATTATGTGGCAACCCGCTCCATACCTACATCAACTGATGATCAATTTGTGATGTTTTTCATTATGTACTAAGGGCATTAGAACTAGATCTCTCTAATGGATTCCTTGCTACGTATCCCTTCCAGAGCGTTGTTTTCCCATCCGATGAGAACCTCTTAGAAGTCATGACCTCTTATGGGTCTTGATCAAGGAATCATAAGCATAGTTCCTTGTCTTGTGTCAAGCTCGTTAAAAAATGAAACAAGCAATATGAGGATAGTTCTTTTACTGTGTCAACCTCATTAAAAAATGAAACAAGTCCCGGAGCATAGTTCCTTGTCTTGTGTCAAGCTCGTTAAAAAATGAAACAAGGAATTTGAGCAGAGTTCCTTGTCTTGTTTCAATCTCATTAAAAAATGAAACAAGGTCCCCTGGAGCAAAGTTCTAATTCGAGTCTTTGATTAGATCTCATAAAATCCTAGTCGAGTCTTTCACTTGATCTCGTAAATGAACCTTCATTCCATCTACATGATAGCCATGAGTAATCTACTTAGGTGAATGTAATGAAGCTTGGGGGGCATGAACCTACAATCAAGTCATCATGCTGGGGACATGTAAACCAATCTCAAGCATAGTTTTTTCATGGTTCAAGCTTGTGTAAAAATGAAACTGAATCCAAGCATAGTTCCCTATGGTTCAAGCTTGTGTAAAAATGAACCCATCTACATTTTAACCCTCATGATTTCTGTTCTATCAGCCTCTTCCGTCAAATGAGCCTTGGTTTTTCTCCTTCCATCGTCACTATCTGCTTGGCCGATCATATGCTTTCACTTGGTTTTTTTACCCCTTTTAAGGAACAGTTGCAATGAGTGGTCTTATTAGCCAGCCTCTTCACATAAATCAACATGTTTGGAGAAGTTCCAACATCACTCGAACCAGTTGCTATGTTAGAAACCACTCGTTCCTCTAAGACGAGTCACCTTTAAGCACTTTTCTGAATCGTAAAAAATGAAAAGATCGTCGAGTATTTTCCTTTTTTGACTCATTAAAAGAAAATAAAAATAGGGGTTTTGCTTTCAAGCTCTTTTCCGACTCTTTAAACACAAAAGATTGTCAGGCGCTTGTCCTTTTCAGCTCATAAATGGATTGGAAATGACATCTACTTAGTATAAGTTTAACGCTTTTCCGGACTGAGATAAATTACTCACGAAAAAGGAATACGTTGATCAAACATGGTCAATAAGTTCTCAGTGTCGTTAAACTCGTTAATACATCAAATAGTGACAAACTTGTCCATCATGGCAAGACCGAGTTTCACCTTCGCTAGACTCGTTAAAACATCACATAGCAATGGATTCACCTGAAGGGTGGAATTCTACTACAAGCATATGTTATGCTCCTTAATCTTGTTAAAAAATAAAGAGGTATTGGTCAACAATGACTGGGGAAAATGGGAAAAGGGATAAATCATTTTATGGTAGTAAGTCGATCTTGAACATGACACTTCCACTTCATCTTTGTGGCTATTTGGGTTGGGTTATTTGCTTGATGGTTATCATACCTATGGTCTATCACACCATCCATCACTTTGGTTTTGGGTCAATGCTACCAATTCATTTAGTGTCTTCGACAGGTTCGAGAGAAGTCACTCAATAAACTTCATCATTTGCAATACTCATAAACCTTCATTTTCATGGCCACCATTCTTGAACATTGTGTTGTTAGTCACATTATGTCTTCAAAATCATTACACTCGTTTCATGTCATTGATGGGGGACACATAAGGCCCTCTTGCGATGAGTCGCTTCTTGTCGACATTGACACATTATCTAAGAAGTTGAATTAGAAACACCCTTCCAGTACCTTGAGGCTTGCATACATCAATGGAAGGTTTCTCGCTTCCGGTGACACGTTGACATCACTAGCCTTCGACTGAAATACTTTGTATGGTGTTCAACATCAAAACATTTATTCACACCATGCAAAATGTATTGTAGTATCTTGTGAATCATCATCATTATTGGTGATTTCTCTCACGTCTGTTAACATCTTACATCATTGGCTGGTAATCAGATGGTGTCTTCCCATGTTCGACTTCAGATCACATTTTCACATGGTTAGACTCATACTTGAGCGAACGATTGGACGAGATAGAAGGCCGCGGATCTAGTTTCATCCATCCGGGCTGCGATTTCAGGAGAGTACTAAATCATCTGTAAGAAGGCTTTACATAGATGGTCATCCTATCATGGGTCTATATCTGTAGACAACTATCTGATTTACGTACATGTAATGAAAAGTTTATACGTTGATTATGGGTATGCCTTCGCTCAGTAATTCATGAAAAATTCAAAGATATCATGATATTATGTATTATAATTGATGCAGGTCACCGTTTGCTTCAGATCCTCCTCATCACATCATAAAGCATATCACTCGACATTATCATTTTCAACTTCATGCTTTAGGGGGTAGCTATTATAGGTGTATTTGGGCACATCACTCCCGACAATCAGATCAATACAATTAGGGCTCATCAAACCCTAATTCAGTTGCTACATGCCCTAGACAAGTCATCAAATTGAATGCTTTCATCCATGAAAGTTTCCTAGCTTGAAACCCTACTGAAATGACTCCTTGGGACACCAGCGCAACCTTGGTCACGGGTAACTGTGCTGCAGAGCAGGTAGTCCTATTCAGGCTTGCACTGCAGTGCACTTAGGTCCACTTTGACCTGTGCTAGGCGAGAATGAGCGAAATTGGCATAGGATTATAGGAATATTCCTTGATTCTAGAGCATTCTAAAAGGATGCCCAACTCTTATCTCATCCTATGAGGTCGACTTTGGATATGTTATGGATCAATTATCCCTCTATCATCTCATCCCTTTCTCCATGGAAGCTAACTCCAATTTTGAAAAACCATTCAATGCCCAATTTATGACAAAACCACTTGCATTCCCTATAAATTGACCACTCATCATAGTGATCAAGGGCTGGAATTTGAATATTGTAGAGAAATATTGTTGGTTTGAGACTTGAGTTCATAGTCAAGTAAAGTTATGATGTTGGATTGATGTGATATTGGTGTGATGAGGGTTTGGACTAAGTTGGATGAGTGACACGGGATCGAACCGCATTGGGTGTAACTCTTCCTTCTACAATCAATAAAGTTGTTTGTTCCTTTTCCCATATTCTTGTTCATATCTATGATGCATATATGTTTAAATGTTGTCAATTCCATATGTTTATAGTGGTAGATCATATGCTTTGATCGTTGTCGTCTTCTGTTTTTGTTGGTAGGTACCAATTGAGCAAATTTAGTTCGAGTGGAAGCGATAGGAGCAATTCAAAGGAGATCAAAGGAAGCAAAAGATCACAAGTAAGTTCTTTCATATCATCTATCTATTATAGGAAAAGGTTAAACCACTTTATTTCTGTTCTTCTAAGTGTAACTACCCACTTAGGGAAGATGTACTTATCCACAGGTATAAATTCCATATAACAATATGCTCAAGGAACACGTCTAAATTGTTGTTGAAAGTTTCTTGAAGTATATGTAATGTTGAATGTTGTGTGGAAAATGAAGAAAGGAAAGTATGGACTATGCAATATGATGTTCTGTTTGACCATATAATGATCATGCAAAGGAGAAAAGGGGTGATATATTTATGGTATTATCCAAGGTCCATCAATTAGATATTTTACAACCCTTGATGGCTCCCAGTTTTTGATCAATTTGATTGTAAACATGTCATGTGTAGCAACATAAAAAATAAAATAAATATATATATATATATATATATATATTATATATATATATATATTATATAATATATCCCCAAAGAAACTGTATTTTGTTGTCTCAAAGACGGGGAGTTTGTAACTATATGGTCAAAGCTACAGGCTCATTAGAGGCAATTGTTACGGGCAAATTTAGTGTCTTTTCGAACGACTAACCCCTAGACCTATTAGCAAGTATAGAACAACAATTAAAGTAATTCCATTTCTTTTCCTATAGCCAACAAATAAAAGAAAGAGGAGCAAAAGTACCAACCTGTATCTTTCGATCGATCCCTCTTCCCTTTGACCACTTTCGCCAATCCCTTCCATACTTAACTCGCTTGAAAGGTACATGCACACAAGCCGAGACAGAAAACCATCAAAGCATACATATCGATTTGTTAACTAAACATATTATAGAATTGAAAGTACAATATACATCACATAACATGAAAAAAAATAGAACTCTTTATTCATAGAAAGGAAGATTACAACCCATGTAGATGCATGTTTGATTCAACATCATCCTCCCAGCTTCAAACCCTTCTCTCTGGTCTGTGAAACCAGAGATTTTGGGTTTGATCTCCAGTGGATTCGCCATTTTGTTACAGGCAAATTTAGTGTCTTTTCGAATGACTAACCCCTAGACCTAGTAGAAACTCTAGAACAACAATTAAAGTAATTCCATTGCTATTCCTATAGCCAACAGATAAAATAAAGAGGAGCAAAAGTACCAACCTGTATCTTTCGCTCGATCCCTCTTCCCTTTGACCGTTTTCACCACTCCCTTTTGTATTTAACTCGCTTGAAAGGTACTTGCACACAAGTTGAGACAGAAAACCATCAAAGCATACATATCGATCTATTAACTAAACACATTATAGAATCGAAAGTACAATATACATCACATAACACATAAATGGGAAAAAGCGTAGAACTCTTTATTCATAGAAAGGAAGATTACAACCCATGTAGATTCATGTTCGATTTAGCGTCATCCTCCCAGCTTCAAACCCTTCTCTCCTCATGGAAACAATAATTCGGCATGATAACATTACTCTCTCTACTAATCTCTTTCCAACAACATTTCCTTAGCTCAAGAAGTTTCAACCTAGACCAGCCAATGAGAGCTTGGTCCTTTTATAGCTGAAAAGAGGAGTTTAGGCCATTAATGGCCCTCATAAATGCTTTTCCATAATTGGAAAGTGGTTCCATGGAGGAAGGGATAATGAATTAAGGTTCATTCATCTCCTTCCTCATCCAAAAGTGAGCCCAATCCTTCTAGAAACCTCCAGAAGCATCCATTGGATGAGGAATCCAATGGATTTATTTGAACACTTCGATGGATCTCGCTCATCACAGGTGATACAAAGGCCAAGTGCTATGCATAGCACCCAGACATTGTAGTGTCTGCCATTCATTGCAGCCAGATAGAAGGCCGCCTATGATGATCTCCTTACAGACATTATTTTGATGAATGATGTCATGAAACTCTTGGGAGGCAAGCATGATGTAGGTTAACTTCATTAGGGAATGAAACAACTGAATTAGGGGTTGATGGACCCTAATCATACAGATCTGGAAGCTGGGGTTGATGTGCCCAAATTTTCCTGTAACAGTAGTGGACACCAAAGAAAATATAGTCAAATTCAGCTCATCAATGACAAACTATCTAAAGGGAGAAAAGACAGATGGATTTCTTAAAAATAAGCCATTTATCATTGATTCTGAATAAGAATCAATTCAAAAACGTAAATAAAATATGGTTCAAATATGCATGTGGCAGAAGCAGAGAACGCTTCAACTTATGTTGTTAATTGGGATAAACCCTTATGCTGTGCATTTCAACCTGTTAAGGATACGAAGGTTGTTAAGTAGAAACACCATGCAACAAAGGATGAAGGAAAAAATTACGTTACAACGCATTATGTATCTTGTAGGTGTCCTATCACACAAGAAAAAAGGAAAAGGGCTCTTCAATATGTTCAATCATTTAAGTCAAGTGAGCTATTTGCTTTGTTAACTATGAAACAATCACAAGTATGTTGAGCTTTTTGCCTTCATATCCCGCCAACATTTGGGAGACTACTTCATTATCAAGTTCATAAAGATGTTTTCCTTAAGGGGCCTAGTGGTTAAGTTTGGCTCGTAACATTACAACGTACAAATACATGAATGGATTTTCAACAAGGCTGGAAAAATTTTTGTTTCATGATTTATTGGATGTTGGAGGCTTTCTTGTTTTTAAATACGTTGGAAAGGTCCATTTCATAATTCAAATATTTGGGATAAGTGGTTGTGAAGAGACAAATGTCTTTAATGTTAGAAAATCAAGAGCATATTGTATGAAATATGGAACTGAGAAAAGGGAGGTTGGTAGAAGAGGAAATACAAATACGAAGAATTTTTGTTCTCCACTAGATAAGAGTAGTTTTGATCTTGCACACAATGATAAACGTCATGACAATGATGAAGTTCAAGTATTAGAGATTGTGCCAGATAGTACTCTTATTGGGGAGAATTCCATGCAAATTAAAATTGTAGAATACTATTGTTGGAGAGAGAATACGGTGTACAAAGCAAAGAAACATACATTATTGTGGCATTGCAAACAATAGTTCAAATTGCCTTTCTTGTTCCCAACTGATGAAAAAATGGCTTGTATTTTAGCTCCTCACATGCAGACAATTCCAAAATAATATTTAGGATTGAACAAAATTTTTAGAGTGATAATAAATGTGTTCAAATGAGCGAACTAACACAAAGTGTTGATCTTCACCCTTTTTGAATGAAACTGAACTTTTCAAGTGGAGAATAAGCTCAAATTTGCACCATCTATCTTTGTACTTTTGTTATCCTCAAAGATTTATTTATGATGACAACTTGTAATAGTTATGTGTTGATACAATAGAGTAACATAGGATTCCAGGCCAACAAAGTGATGTATAGATGGCCTGGTATTAGCTACTTCTTCAGTTCTTGATGTTTAGATTGGAATGCAAAAGGTCTCCACAAGATTCAAATTTGGTTCTCCTCATGGCATCTGCCACAGGCTCTAAGGACAAAAATTGTATGTTTTTGGTGTGTTGATGAAACATAAAAGAACATATACACATTATCAAAAACAATGGCGGGGCACAAAAACTCTAAGGGACCTTTATATTTACAACCCCATTATTTACAACACACAAACACACTAAGCTACTTTGTAGGAAGAAAACTTCTTAATGTTGAACATGGCTAATTGGGTAAGATGACAAGTTGGATATATCACTTGGCTAGTGTAGATCTTCTAAGCCATGGTGACAACATGAGTTCCTAAAAGTTCTTGCCACCTTAAACGAGACACTTAAAATTGAGGGAGCATGATTAAAATTCCCTTAGGAAGCAAAAAGTCAGGGGGAGAAATCCTCACTGACAAAAAAAGAGGAACACACATCATGAAGTGTTGAAAAGATGCAAACATGGGTATCACCTTTTTCTATTGATGTCAAAGGGGGAGAGAATGCAGGCAAGGGGAATAACTAACAAGAAGTATGAATAGAATGCAGTCAGGGGGAGCAACTAATAAGAGGTATAGATGAAATCTAGACAAGGGAAGCAACTATTAGAAGAGGTAAACGTCAAAGTATTTCCATCAATAACAAAGGGAGATGTTGAAAATGGTTGTTATTGATGTCAAAGACTATCCAAATGAAAGAGAAAGTTACATAGTCAAATAACATGTTTCGAGACCTTTCTAATGATAGGTGGAACACCTTCTAACTCCTCACAGTTGAGGAGAAATTAAATTTTGAATATATTCATAATTATATATTATACATTTGTTACCAGTTGCACAAGTTGGCCTTGCGCTAGATGCCCAAATGCATTATAAATAGGTAATGAGGAGAAGATATTTAGCTATCAATCAAGAGTATTTTGGTTATGTTTTAGAGTTGCAAAAGGAACGGGTCTAAGGTTCATACCTCATGAATCAAGAGGAGAAGAAGTCAAGCCAAGTCGAAGGAGTTTTTGGCTATCCTGACCAAGTTATATTGAGGAGGCTATGCTCTAGCCAAGTTTTGTTTGAAGTTGAGTTGAACTAAGGTAATTTATGTTGTTGTTCTTTAAGGTGTTACTTTGTGACAAGCCAAATTCTGTGTTGGTTTTGGAGAGGGTTAAACCGTAGTTTATCCAGGTAGCTCTAGTCAATTTTGTTAGGATATTCCGACACATAGGAATAGTTAAGTTCAACTTGGTCTAGTATAGAGTTAGGTTAGCGTCTTGCTAGCTTTGAAGGAGACTTAACCCTATTTTGTAGGTCGATTTTTATGCTTTACTTTTGTTGGTTTGAAGGAGGCTAAGCTAAGGAACAACGAGAAGATTGTTGAGTTGTTAAGGAATGATTGCTTTCCACAAAGTAACTTGGACATTTGGGAAACATAAGTATGTTGATATGACTGTATAGGTTATTACAAAACTACCAAAACCTCAGCTGATAGGAGCATTTCATTTTTTTTGTGGTTGATTCAATAGAGGTTATACCAGAGGTGAATACCTTTGTTATGTGAAAGGTTGAACTAGTCTCATAAAGTGTGCCAAAGGGTGACCAAACCCATGTCCAATCCAAGGATAAACCAAAGCAAAATAAAAGGGGTTATATTGAAGGAAGGATAAACTCGAGAGTTAACCAACACTCTTATCAATTTGGTTTGGATGTTTTTAACATTCAAGATTAGTAAAGACCATTCACAAGTACCATATGGTGAACAAAACTGATCTCTATATATGAACATGGGAGAAATGGATTGTGATCTCACTACATAGAAATTGTGCTAAGTGTTGTTTGACCAGTGTGCAATTGGATAGGGTATGGTTGTGGATAGTTGGAATGAATAACCAATGAAGTGGAAGATCAATGTTGTGGAGCGATTAAGGAGTAGTGTGAAGGCTATTGTTATGCATTTTGATTGTAGCAGGTTATCCAATAAAAGAAAACAAGAATCATTATTGACAGGTCCAAGGAACAAATTGAAGAAGTATGTTGGTGCCTACTAATTTGCTGAGTCTATGTTTAGCTAGGGGATTGGAGTCTCCTGTAGGTTGGTGGCTACAAATTTGTTGAGTTGGTGCCCAACTAGAGGATTGAAGTCTCTCATAGACTAATGCCTACAAAAATTGTAAGTTGTTGCTTACTTTATACAAGGAAGTTTACAGAAGATTTACAAAAAATAAAAATAAAAACTATTTAAGTGTTTCTTAGACAAAGATTTGTTGATCTAGATTGTCATTGATGTCAATATGGCAATATTCTAGGATACTATATGATGATATGAAGCCAAGGAGAAGTAGAGCAGATCCGTGAAGAAACAGGAGCAAGAAGCCAAGGAGAAAAGCCATAAAGGAAGCAGGTT
>APFE031697236.1:25575-41065 GCA_000404065.3 Pinus taeda
TTTTAACCACGTCAAAATACTGGTGTATTGATCTGTGATCTATTTGTGAGCGGTGTCCTTCTGGTGTTCTGTCTGAGGAACTTACCCTGTAAATTCCTACAAATTTTTGTGTGTTGGTGTTGAAGGAAGTTGAGACCTACGCCACATATTAAATTCTATATTACTCTTGCTAGCTTTGAAGGAGACTTAACCCTATTTTGTAGGTCGATTTTTATGCTTTACTTTTGTTGGTTTGAAGGAGGCTAAGCTAAGGAACAACGAGAAGATTGTTGAGTTGTTAAGGAATGATTGCTTTCCACAAAGTAACTTGGACATTTGGGAAACATAAGTATGTTGATATGACTGTATAGGTTATTACAAAACTACCAAAACCTCAGCTGATAGGAGCATTTCATTTTTTTTGTGGTTGATTCAATAGAGGTTATACCAGAGGTGAATACCTTTGTTATGTGAAAGGTTGAACTAGTCTCATAAAGTGTGCCAAAGGGTGACCAAACCCATGTCCAATCCAAGGATAAACCAAAGCAAAATAAAAGGGGTTATATTGAAGGAAGGATAAACTCGAGAGTTAACCAACACTCTTATCAATTTGGTTTGGATGTTTTTAACATTCAAGATTAGTAAAGACCATTCACAAGTACCATATGGTGAACAAAACTGATCTCTATATATGAACATGGGAGAAATGGATTGTGATCTCACTACATAGAAATTGTGCTAAGTGTTGTTTGACCAGTGTGCAATTGGATAGGGTATGGTTGTGGATAGTTGGAATGAATAACCAATGAAGTGGAAGATCAATGTTGTGGAGCGATTAAGGAGTAGTGTGAAGGCTATTGTTATGCATTTTGATTGTAGCAGGTTATCCAATAAAAGAAAACAAGAATCATTATTGACAGGTCCAAGGAACAAATTGAAGAAGTATGTTGGTGCCTACTAATTTGCTGAGTCTATGTTTAGCTAGGGGATTGGAGTCTCCTGTAGGTTGGTGGCTACAAATTTGTTGAGTTGGTGCCCAACTAGAGGATTGAAGTCTCTCATAGACTAATGCCTACAAAAATTGTAAGTTGTTGCTTACTTTATACAAGGAAGTTTACAGAAGATTTACAAAAAATAAAAATAAAAACTATTTAAGTGTTTCTTAGACAAAGATTTGTTGATCTAGATTGTCATTGATGTCAATATGGCAATATTCTAGGATACTATATGATGATATGAAGCCAAGGAGAAGTAGAGCAGATCCGTGAAGAAACAGGAGCAAGAAGCCAAGGAGAAAAGCCATAAAGGAAGCAGGTTATCGCATATGCCCAAGGGTAAGTGTTATCGGAAGAACAAAGAGCAACAACGATATCAAAGGAGTAAAGAAGAAAACATTGGAGGATCCATATCAGAAGTATCGCATGTAATATATGCCCAAGAAGAACTGATAGGAAGAAAACAATGGAGGAGCATAAATAGAGTTATCGGAGGTCACAGGAAGATAAGCCACAGGAGCAACAATTCTCGTGTTAGGGTCCAATCCTAACCCCCTTATTTATGTAATAGGGTCGAGTCATAGTTATAGTTAGTTAAAGAGTCAATAAAGCCCATATTAATAATTGTACGTGGTTGACCCACATTTAAAGAAGGGACCATAGTTAGTTGCAAATGGGCCATGGTATTAGATAGATGGTATTAATAAGAACCATGGTACTGACCCATGGTATTGCATGTATGAATCCTATATAAAGGATAGAGACTCCCCTTGAGGAGAGTCATGTCTTATTTTGTAATTGAGCCCATCTCTATTGGAGGTTGCCCCCTCGAAGAGGCAAGTGAACATTGCTTTCCCTTTTGAATAATAAAATACATTTTGTTATTTCTTATTGTTCTGTGTTTTGGGTATATTTCTTCGCATACTTGGTATTCTGGTATCTTCTCGCAGGTCAAGAGCATAACAAGCGGTATTAGAGCACTTTCCAGGGCCGGTGGGATCTCCATTTTTAGCAGATTTTTTTTTTGGCTAAAGACATGTTTCAGCGTCTTTAAACCACGGGATCTGTCATTAAGCACATAAACCTATGGATTTGGGGAGGCATGCACGCAGGAAATACAAGAGGTGGTCACGCTTGTTGGACTCCCTTATAACCCCTGTGGATACCCCTTTGAGTAGTAGCACATTAGACATAATCGCGAACAGACTGTCTTCCAAGTACCCTCTGGGTATATCAGAAGCCCCCCTAAGCTCTCTTGAAACCTCGCAATAGATAAACCATTGACTGTCTTGCTACTACAGTACACCGAGAACAGCACTCAGGGAGATTACTCACGGGTACGATAGGGTAGTCGGGTTGTACGGATAAGGGTACAGTTGATCCTCCTTGGTTAGTGCCTTGAAAGATTGGGCCGAGTACTACTGTCGGACCCTTATGTATATTGCGATCTGTAACACCTGACACTCCTTGAGACCATAGTTCCCTTGTCTCTCTCTAGATCACGCATCATCTTTTCCAGATTAGATCTAGCAGGTTGGGTTTTGTTGCAGCCACAACAATCAGTTCCGCCATTCAGATCTCTCAGATCCGCCATTCAGATCTATCAGACTCGCCAATCAGATATATCAGATCCTCCATTTAGATCTAGCAGTTTAGGTTCTGTAGCAGTCGCAACAATCAGATCTGCCATTCAAATCTAGTAGCAGGGTTCGATCAATGTCACATTCCTCCTCATACTCCGCAGTTGAGAGTTTTGTCGACATATCTGACTATTTGTGTGCTCCTATACCTGGGCGTGATTCTCGCAGTACATTGGGCAAAATTAACTTTTATGGGAATTGGCTACTGCAATATTCCTAAGCGAGGAGTAAAACTCGTTCTGGAGTACAAAAAAAAAATGTCTAAGACCCTCCCGGGATGCTTATAGGAGACTTAGCCCATAAAAATCAGGTCAACGAGCTGAGCAAGGTGGTACCATTCACTTGTCAGCATCAAAATTTCGGGTGGTCCCAAATTTTTTTCACAGTAACGACCAGTGCACCAGATTGGTGCATGGTACAAACCAGAGCTCAAGCTATGGCCAATGAGAAGATCGACACCCTTGAACAAAAGTTGGAGGCATTAACGAAGCAGATCCAGACCTTAAATGACACAATCACAAAGGGTAAGTCAGGGGGACAATCAGAGACATATGCTTTTAATGAACACCTTGAGGGTAAGTCTAGCCATTCTCTTCACTTCTATGGAAACCACCAATAATCCCAGCTTCGACCACCCAAGATGGACATGTATAAATTTGATGACTCTCATCCGGCCATATGGCTAGCACAAATGGAGCAGTATTTCACAATGAATCACATTAGAGATAATGCGACTAAGCTAAGTGTGGGAAGGTTGTACTTGGACCAAGAAAGATGGCAATGGTGGCAGTGGCATCAATGCTGTTATGCAATGCCACTGACTTGGCAGATATTCTCAAAAGCCCTTTTTTATCACTTTGACCATGAATCTAACTTTTTGGGTCATCTTACTAAGCTCCAACAGGTAGGCACAGTGCAAGAATATATTAAAGCCTTTGAAGCATTAGCCTTCCACACAGGAGGTCTAGCAGATGAATTCTACTTGGAATGTTTTATTAGTGGTCTCAAAGATGCCATACAAGCCCACGTTCGACTACAACACCCAGTCTCATGGCTAGCAGCTTGCAAGATAACTCATGAAGTAGAACGTGCATTGGCAGCCCAGTCGACTCGTCCAAATTTCATAGCCAAGGGATGCCCCACCTAGGCTCCGAGCACTACCCAAACACGTAAGGTGCAAAAGGTGTCACCGGCGGAAATGGCAGAAAGAAGAAAGCAAGGATTGTGTTACTACTGCGATGAGAAATACTCCCTAGGGCATAAATTCAAGGAACCCAAATTCTTTCAAATTTATGCTACCGATCATAGTTCATTTGAAGAAGCCCCATCGTTGGAGGGACCAAAGGAGGAAGATGAGCACAACTAGCCAGACAATGAGCTCCCATCTACACCTGAAGAACCGGTTATCTCACTTCATGCTTTAGCAAGAATTTCTTCTCCCCAAACTCTCAAAATCAGAGGTTTTATTAAGCATCTCCCTGTAGTAGTCTTGATTAATTGTGGCAGTACGAATAACTTTATCCATCAAAGAGTCATTGAAGCAGTGCATTGTTTTGTTAGAGCAATCTCTAATTTCCAGGTCCAGATTGTTGATGGGGGGACAATGAAATGTGAAGGCTGCTGTGAAAATGTCAAACTTCAAATGGGGGATTATTACCTAAATACCTGCATGTTTGCCATCAACATGGGTGGGTGTGACTTTGTATTGGGTGCTGAATGGCTCTGCACACTTGGCCCAATCACAATGGATTTCCATGAGTTATATATGAGCTTCAAGCAGAATAACCAAACTCATACCCTCCATGGACTCTAGGCAACTGTTCCTTCTATTACCAGCTCGCATAGGATGGAAAAATTGTTAAAAAGGGGCCACCATGGAGTTATAGCCCGATTTAATGCCATCCAGGCCTTTGAACCCACTTCTCTTCATATTCATCCTGAGATGCAACAGGTCTTAAACAACCATCTACAGGTCTTTGACAAGCCTCATGAGCTTCCACCCTCGAGAGGGGAACATGATCATAGCATCACTTTGGTCCCGGGGGCACAACCACCAAATGTGCGCCCATATAGATATCCTTTCGCCCAAAAGAATGAAATTGAAAAAATCATCAAGGAACACTTGGAAGTCAGTGTCATTTGTCCTAGCATTAGTCCTTATTCCTTGCCTATGGTCATGGTGCTCAAGAAATATGGGGAATGGCGTATCTGTCCAGACTTCAGGGCCTTCAACAAGCTGACAGTCAAAGATAAATTTCCCATCCCGGTTGTTGATGATTTCCTGGATGAACTAAATGGGGTTCAATTCTTTACTAAGCTCGACCTTCGCTCGGGCTATCACCAAATTCGCATGAAAGAAGTAGACATTCCAAAGATTGATTTTTGAACTCATGAAGGCCATTATGAATTCCTGGTCATGCCATTTGGTGTCTGTAATGCCCCATCCACTTTTCAGAGCCTCATGAATCACTTGCTCAAACCATATCTCAAAAAATGTCCTTGTTTTCTTTGATGACATCCTCATCTACATCCTCACCTGGGAAAACATCTTCAGCATGTAGATCTACTCTTGCAACTGCTCTAGAAGCATAAATTATTTGTCAAATTGTCCAAGTGCTCTTTTTGCATGGAAGAAGTTGAGTATTTGGGCCACATTGTGGGGCATGAAGGTGTCAGGGTGGATCCCAAAAAGATCCAAGCAATGTAGGATTGGCCTCAACCAAAGACCTTGAAGAGCTTGAGAGGATTTTTGGGTCTCACCGGCTACTATCACAAATTTGTTCGCAATTATGGTCGCATTGCTAGACCCCTCACTCACCTTCTCAAGAAAAATTCATTCCTCTGGAATGATGAAGCGCAATAAGCATTTATAGCTCTCAAACATGCCATGTGTTCCACTCCCGTATTGGCACTACCCAACTTCACCAAATCTTTTGTGATTGAATGTGATGCTTCAGGTATGGGTATTGGGGTTGTCTTAATGTAGGAAGATCGACCCTTGGCCTTCACTAGCCAACAACTAAGTGGGACAAATCTGGGACAATCTACCTATGAGAAGGAGATGATGGCCATCTTACATGCAGTGGATACCTGGTGACCATACTTATTGGGGCGATGTTTCCAAATTTGCGCAGACCATCAAAGCTTTAAATATTTTTTGGAGAAACTCCTATCCTCGCCACAACAAAATGAATGGCTAGCCAAAATGTTGGGATATGATTATGAGATAATTTACAAGAAAGGGCGAGAAAATGTCGTAGCGGATGCTTTTTTCACGCCAATTTGAGGAGGAAAGCACCCTGCTAGCAATCTCTCTTCCCATTCCAGAGTGGATTAAAGAGGCTCGCAAGGAATGGTTTTCACATCCTTGGCTCTCCCAACTCATTAATAAATTGCAGGCAGATCCAAATTCCATGGCAGGCTACTCTTGGCAAGATGAGATTCTTCGCTACAAGGACAAAGTAGTGATATCACCAACATCCACCCTCAAAAGTCGCATGTTAGCAGAGTTGCACTTATCTCCCACTATAGGCCATTCAGGCTTTCAGAAGACTTATGCTTGCACTCGACGTTCATTCTTTTGGACAGGCATGAAAAATGACATTCTTACATTTGTAGCTAAGTGTGATGTGTGTCAGTGCCGCAAAGGAGAAACAGTCAAATCCCTAGGCACATTACAACCATTGCCCATCCCTGCCTCAATCTGGACGAAGGTTTCTATGGATTTTATTACGGGTCTTCCGAAGTCAGGCAACAAATCAGTCATCATGGTGGTTGTGGACATACTTTCTAAGTATGCTCATATTTACGCCCTACCCCACCCTTTTACACCAGCTTTGGTGGCTCAATCTTTCATGGACCATATCTTCAAATTGCATGGCATGCCCACTTCCATTGTGCCTGATTGTGACCCGATCTTCACAAGTAACTTTTGGAAGGAACTCTTCAGGCTATAAGGTACCCAACTACAACTCAATACTTCTTATCATGCCCAAACTGATGTTCAAACTGAAGCAGTCAATAAATGTCTGCAGACCTACCTCAGGTGTTCACTTCAGAAAAAACAACATCTATGGGTACAGTGGTTACCTCTAGTAGAATGGTGGTATAATACTAACTATCATGCCACCACCAAAATGACTCCATATGAAGCAGTTTATGGTCAACTCCCTCCTTCACCTACTTCTTATATCCAGGGACGCTCGAAGGTACAAGCAGTGGATC
Source organism: Pinus taeda (assembly GCA_000404065.3). Lineage (NCBI taxonomy): Eukaryota > Viridiplantae > Streptophyta > Pinopsida > Pinales > Pinaceae > Pinus > Pinus taeda. Next base: position 32,414 of record APFE031697236.1, read on the forward strand.
AACTCCTACAGAACTGTGCAACCATGTTGGCCCACCTCAAAGAGAATCTCCATCAAGCACAAAATCGCATGAAGCAATAGGTAGACCAACATCATTCAGAGTGCAACTTTTAAGAAGGGGATCAGGTATTCTTGAGGATGTAACCATATAAGCAAACATCACTCAAAGACAAGGGTTGTCAGAAATTATCTCCAAAATTCTACGGACTGTATGAAATACTTCAGCACATCGGAGAAGTAGCCTACAAGCTAGCCTTTCCACCCACTACAAAAATCCATCCCGTCTTCCATGTCTCATGCCTCAAGAAAGTGGTTGGGAACCATTATAGAATTCAAACCAGTCTACCGAAATTGGATGAAGAAGGTTTAATTTGGCTCCAACCTGAACAAGTTCTTGACACGCGAGAACGACACCTGTGTGGCCGCACGATCAAGGAAGTCCTCGTCAAGTGGAAAGACACCTCTCCAGAAGATGCGACCTGGGAACCAGTCACTGTTCTTCAGCAGTTTCCACAGCTTCAGCCTTGAGGACAAGGCTATTTTTATGGGGGAGGGCATGTTATGGTCCAACCCTAACCCCCTTATTTATGTAATAGGGTCGAGTCATAGTTATAGTTATTTAAGGAGTCAATAAAGCCCATATTAATAATTGTAAGTGGTTGACCTAATTTAAAGAAGGGACCACAGTTAGTTTCAAATGGGCCATGGTATTAGATAGATGGTATTAATAAGAACCATGGTACTAACCCATGGTATTGCATGTATGAATCCTATATAAAGGATAGAGACTCCCCTTGAGGAGTGTCATGTCTTATTTTGTAATTAAGCCCAGCTCTATTGGAGGTTTCCCCCTCGAAGAGGCAAGTGAACATTTCTTTCCTTTCTGAAAAATAAAATACATGATGTTATTTCTTATTGTTCTGTGTTCTAGGTATATCTCTTTGCATACTTAGTATTATGGTATCTTCTCGCAAGTCAAGAGCATAACATATCGGAGGAGCGGAAGAGTGAAGAGAAATCACAGGAGAAAGAACCCAAGTGCTTGTGAAAGAAGAATGGTGGAGGAATAGATCTAGATCGTCAGATCGACAGATCTGTTAGATCGACAGTGATTAGCAACTATGGGGGTAGGAGAGTACGAATTTCCTTGATTGTGGCTGAAGTCCCGCACTCAATCCTAGCCTTCGATCTCATATTCAACTCTTAGATGACAGTCAATTGCGGGGGTTAAGGCTATTTTAATCAGTGTGCTAGCCGAAGTCTCGCAAACCATAGATTGTGATATAAGTTGTGGACCCGATGGTCCCATTACAACATGCCGTAATTAATATCGCATCTGTCGTATGGGAACCTTTGTGTTGCAAGTTATGAAGGCTTGTCACATTAAACTCCGATTGCGATATAATATGTGGACCTGATCAGTGTATGGTAACAACCCTAATGTAATATCGCATCCGTTGAATCACAAATTTCATAGGGTTGTCATGGTAAAACCTCCGATTGCGATATCATATTGCGGACCCACTACACCACTATAACATGACTTTATACAATATTGCATCCACAGTATCGCTAGTTTCTAAGGGATGTCAAACCACCGATTGTGATATAAGGTGCGGACCGGATAGCTCCATGGAATATACCTTTATGTAATATCGCGTCCAGGTGTCGGGGAAGTTATGTAAATCATAAGGGTTGACATCGTCGGACTGCTGATTGCAATAAGTCTTGTGAACCCGACCACGATTGCGATATTAGCTGTGGACCCGATGGATCTATTGAAGATGGTTTAATATTATATCACATCCGTTTAATCAGCAGTGTGAATATCAATGATGTTAAGAATTGCGATTGCAGACCACCGAAAGTTGTGATTGCGATTGATGACGTGGATGTGGGACCTCCTTGGGTACATTCTCTCCTATGAAATCCTCCGTAGATAAAACAATTTTATGAGTAATTGGATGAATATCCATAAGTCGACCTCTCCTTCCAAATGAACGTGTCTTTTGAGTATTGGTGAAACTCGTATAAATATGAGTTAAAACACTTCACTTCTGAGCATTGATCTCGGGCATAAAAACAGAGTATAAATAAGTTCACAACTCATGAACTTGAAGAGACAGAGGAAGCTGAAGGTCAAGCGAGCAAAGAAGGAAGTCGAAAGGTCCAGTAGTAGAAGAAGGAAGCCGAAAGGTCCAACGGAAGAAGAAGGAAGATGAAAGGTCCAACGAAAGAAGAAGGAAGTCGAAGATCGAGAAGCCAAAAGTCTAGCAGACGATGAAGGTACAAAAGAAGCCGAAGATCAAGTGAGAAGGAAGTAAGCCATAGATCCAACAGAATAGAAGGAAGCCTAAGGTCCAACAGGATAGAAGGAAGCCGAAGGTCCAGCAGGATAGAAGGAAACTGAAGCTCCAGCAGGACAAGAAGAAGTCAAAGGACGAAGCAATTTTGTCGATAGGGTTAATATTTGAAAGGCTCAGACTTGTGATAAATTAATATATGGAAGAAGTACAAAATGCAATATGAAGAACAATTTTGTGAAAGGAAATAAAGTTTCATCTGTCATCGTTTGAAGGGAGAAACAGACATCACTTGCATTGAAGTGTTTGTGAGTTTTTTTCTTGGAAGTAAAATATCATGACAGTAAGAGGTAAATTTGCAGAATTTGTGTGGGCAATATGAAGAGTTGTGAAGACTCCTTCATATGAAGACAGGTTGTCATTAATGATGTAGCATGGAGAGTACAGTGAAGCTGTAGATTGACATAACTCAGTGAAGAAGATTTTGGGAGCAAAGAATTACTACCAAACATATCTTGACAAGATAGGGTCGGAGCCCTTGGGGTTGGTGCCTCAGAATTGGAAGGATTGGTGTCCTTGGAGTTGGTGCTCCTAAATCCAAAGTTGGTGCCCTGAAAAGATAGGGCCAGAGCCCTTGGGGTTGGTGCCTCAAAATTGGAAGTATTGGTGTCCTTGGAGTTGGTGCCTTGAGAAGGTAGGGTTGGTGCCCTAGAGGTTGAAGCCTCACAAAAGACCAAGTTGGTGCTTGGCAATAGGTTGGAGCCTTATATATATTGTACCTGATTTATTGTAAAGATTATATTAATAAAAGCATTTATTCCTATTGTTCATTTTGTGTTCTAAATATAAATGATTTAACTGGTAAAAATAACACTTGAAAAGGAATACTGATTCACCCCCCCCCCCCCAAAGTATTTCCAACAATTGGTATCAGAGCCAGTACCTTCACTCAAAGCCTAACAACTTGAAGGTTGATCATTAGAACCCAAATGGCGAAGCCAAGGAAGAAAGTCTCCAATCCTCATAAAGATGTGTCTCCCTCTACCACTGAAATAGAAGTCAATCAATTTGTGAAGGCTCCATGGTTCAATGGAAACTTTGATATATGGGAAGGAAGGATGAGGAATTTCTTAAAGACTCAAGGCATTGAAGTATGGGAAGTAGTAATTATTGATAACATGATGAATGGAGAATCCAAGGAGTACAATGCAAAAGTAATGAAGGCAATCTTGAATGGGCTACCTGATTCTATAAAGAACAATTTAGGAAAATGTTCGTCAGCAGAGGGTATATGGGACAAACTTCATTACCTTCACTCAAAAGGAACATTGACCATGACCAATAGTCAAGAAGATGATGGAAACCAAGAAGGAAATCCAGAACCCATCATAGAAGCTAAAAAAGAGAATGAAAAAGACTTTGAAGAAGATATGCTCACTAAACTTGTGGCTGCCATGGAAGAGATTATCAATTTGAAAAAGGAAAACGAGGAACTTAAGAAGAAAGCACTAGTTGGTGACCAAGACCAAACAAGGAAGAAATTTGACCTTGTCAAGCTTCAAGTACAAGAAAGAGATGAAGAGCTTGCCAAGCTTAAGAAGGAATTTCATCAAAGCAAAAGAAAGCATCATGAAGAAGTCATATCCATGACAAAATAATTGGATAAAGCAAAGAAATGGGAAGATACCTTGTCAAGTCAACTTGAACAAAGGCACAAGAGCTTAAACAAACTTGAAGAAGAGATTGGTCAGTACAAGGTAGAGGTCTCCTGTCTCAAATCTCAACTACGAGAAGCAAGAAAGCTAGCACAAGGAGCTGAGAAGACAATGGAAGCATTGGCAATCATAGAAGGACAGGTTGATGAAGCAGAAAAGGAGAGAAACACCATGATATTTCAACTAAAATCAAAGGATGGAGAAATGTTCAAACTAAAATTTGACCTTAACATTCTTAAGGCCGAAACATGTAAAGCTACAAGAATCAAGGAAGAAATGGAGAGCAATCTAGCAAAAGAAAATGAAGAAATATTCAAAATGAAGTCAGATATCATCTCCCTTAAAATAAAAGCAAATGAAGCTACTCGTATCAAGGAAGAAACTGAGAAACAACTTGCTAAGAAAAATAATTATTGTGAAAGATTGGAAGAAGAGATTGTCTCCTTGAGGAAAAAGGTTGAAGGGATGCAAAAAATATTAAGAGCTCTCAAGCCTTGGATGACATGCTTAGCCATCAAAGATTCCCATTTGATAAATCATGTCTTGGCTACGAAGGAGAATCCTCAAGCAAGAATGATAATGCTTCAAACAAAAAGGATGCGAGGAAGCCAGAAAGAAATAATAATGCTCCCAGTTCCAACAAAGGCAAGGAGAAGAGTCAAGGCAACAATGGAAAAAATCTTGCTCCAAGAAGACTTGGAGATGATCTCAAGAATACAAAAGGTGATGAATATTATCAAGGAATCCCAAAGCAAAAAGGCTTCAAAAGTACATTAAGGAAAATCTCCATCTCCCTGGTACCAAAGTTTATTTCTTGGTTATTGTTATTCTTGTACAAACTTTGGACACATGGAAAAAGATTGTAGGGCTTATAATGATCCCCGTCAATCTCCAAGGAACAATTTTTCAAGAAGAAGTCATGAATTCTTATTCATGAACAACATATAATGCTTCAAGTGTCATAACATTGGTCATATGGCACGTAATTGTAACTTGATTTGGGCACCTACTCAAGCTAGAACTATGCCAGATAAGAAATTTACACGAGTATGGAGAAGGAAGCAAATACAATTCGAAAGTCCCTTGAACTCTCCAGCCAACAACACATGTTGTTGACCTGATCTTCGACAATATAAGCATTTGATAGGGAGACTCTGCCAAAAGGAAGATCATGCATACAGTTAGGGGGAGTTTATGATGATTAAGTATTCTTGCATAAGCCATCTGTGAATGGGCCTTATGTAATCCTTGATGAGCTATATTGACAATAATTCTTTGACGGATCATTTTCTCAGGAACAATCCTTTGAAAGAACATGATCTCTTAACTATTTGTTGAAGATGCTTTTTCACTTGATCACTATGTAGAAATTGGAGTAGCAAAGAAGGCCATCTAATGCTAATAAGGAAAATAACTATGTTGCTATTATTACAGAAGTTAAATGTCTCAAATTAGGGATTTGATGTAAGAACAGGTAAATTATGGACACAAATAGAAGCAACCTTCAAACAGATACATCTGGGAATGGAGCTTGAAGAAAGAGCAGTTGTCAATCAATAGAAAGAACTTAAAGACAGTCACAGATTGGATATCAAAATCTGCTAGTGGAGATAACTTGCAAGAACACAAAAAAAAGGGCTCATCAAAAGCACTGTAGCAAGGAGAATGTTGTGTAGTCAAATATAACTCAAGTTGATACTAGTCACTTAGAAAAATAGCAACAGTGAGGCACAACCTCTCACCATTTCATCCAAATACAATGATGTTGAAATGTTGGATGGCAGTGAATTAAGGAGAAGCACAAAAACACAAAGGAACTCGGATATGAAGAGAGATAGCAAGAAAGACAATTTTAGTGGCATTTTCTCTTGATTCGGACTATGAAGGCCTCTTAATTCTGACTATGGAGACAACAGAATATGGATTGAAGCATAAAAACTTGGACTTGAACATTTGGTGTGTGGCTATTTGCAATCTGTTTGGAAGCATTGAAGAGGAGCATCTTTAAGCATTGTTGAAGCCATGATAAAGTACTTTTTTGAGACATGATGAAGGGATAATGTGCTAGTTGATGATAAGGCATCAATCCTTCTATCTTGAGTAAAACAAAGAGCTCTATGACAAGGGGAGTAACATACCCATGAAGATCTGCTATTCATAAAGAACAAAAGCAGTTTGATGGGGGGAGCAGTTCGACAGGGGGAGTCCCTGAGCACTCCTTTGCCATTGATGTCAAAGGGGGAGATAAGAAGAATATTGCCATCAATGACAAAGGGGGAGATTGTTGATCTAAATTGTCATTGATGTCAATATGGCAATATTTTAGGATACTAAATGATGATATGAAACTAAGGAGAAGCAGAGCAGATCTGTGAAGAGACAGGAGCAAGAAGCCAAGGAGCAAAGCCAACAAGGAAGCAAGTTATCACATATGCCCAAGGGTAAGTGTTATTGGAAGAACAAAGAGCAACAACGATATCAAAGGAGTAAAGAAGAAAACATCAGAGGAGCCATATCAGAAGTATCACATGTAATATATGCCCAAGAAGAATCGATAGGAAGAAAACATTGGAGGAGCATAAACAGAGTTATCGGAGGTCACAGGAAGATAAGCCACAGGAGAAACAACTATCGGAAGAGCAAAAGAGTGAAGAGAAGTCACAGGAGCAAGAACCCAAGTGCTTGCGGAAGAAGAATGGTGAAGGAATAGATCTAGATTGTCAGATCGACGGATCTGTTAGATCGACGATGATTAGCAACTGCAGGGGTAGGAGAGTATGGATTTCCTTCATCATGGCTGAAGTCCCGCACTCAATCCTAGCCGTTGATCTCATATTCAACTCTTAGATCACAGTCAACTGCGGGGGTCAAGGCCGTTTTAATTCGTGTGCTAGTCAAAGTCCTGCAAACCATAGATTGCGATATAAGTTGCAGACCCGATGGTCCCATTACAACACGCCATAATTAATATTGCATCCGTCATATCGAAACCTTCGTGTCACAAGTTATGAAGGCTTGTCACATTAAAACTCCGATTGTGATATAATATGCAGACCCGATCAATGTATGGTAACAACCCTAATGTAATATCGCATTCGTTGAATCGCAAGTTTCATAGGGTTGTCACGGTAAAACCTCTGATTGCGATATCATATTGCAGACCCGTTGCACCACTATAACATGACTTTATACAATATCGCATCCGCAATATCGCTAGTTTCTAAGGGATGTCAAACTGCCGATTGCGATATAAGGTGCGGATCCAATAACTCCATAAAATATACCTTTATGTAATACTGCATCCAGGTATCGGGGAAGTAATGCAAATCATAAGGGTTGACACCGCCAGGTTGCCAATTGTGATAAGTCTTGTGAACTCGACCGCCGATTCCGATATTAGCTGTGGACCTGACAGATCTATTAATGATGGTTTAATATTATATCGCGTCTGTTTCATCGACAGTGTGAATATCAGTGATGTTAAGAGTTGCAATTGCAGACCACCGAAAGTTGTGATTGCGATTGATGACGTGGATGTGGGACCTCCTTGGGTACAGTCTCTCCTATGAAATCCTCCGTAAACAAAAACAAGTTTATGAGTAATTGGATGAATATCCATAAGTCAGCCTGTCCTTCCAAATGAACGTGTCTTTTGACTATTGGTGAAACTTGTATAAAAACGAGTTAAAACACTTCGCTTCTGAGCATTGATCTCGGGCATAAAAACAGAGTATAAAGAAGTTCACAACTCATGAACTTGAAGAGACAGAGGAAGCCGAAGGTCGATAAGCCAAAGGTCAAGCGAACAAAAGTGGAAGCCGAAGGTCAGGCAAGCGAAGGAGGAAGCTGAAAGGTCCAGCGGAAGAAGAAGGAAGCTGAAGATCGAGAAGTTGAAAGGTCGAGAAGCCAAAGGTCTAATAGACGATGAAGGTACAAAAGAAGTAATCCATAGATCCAGCAGAATAGAAGGAAGCCGAAGGTCCAGCAAGACAGAAGGAAGCCAAAGGTTCGGTAGGATAGAAGGAAGTTGAAGGTCCAGCGAGATAGAAGGAAGCTGAAGGTCCAGCAGGACAGAAGGAGGCCTAAGGTCCAGTAGGATAGGAAGAAGCCGAAGGACGACGCAATTTTGTCGATTGGGTTAATCTTTGAAAGGCTTAGACCTGTGATAAATTAATTTATGGAAGAAGTACATAATGCAATACGAAGAACATATTTGTGAAAGGAAATAAAGTTTCATCTGTCATCATTTTAAGGGAGTAGCAGACAACACCAACATTGAAGTGTTTGTGAGTTTGTTTCTTGGAAGTGAGATATTGCGACAATAAAAGGTAACTTTGCAGACTTTGTGTGGGCAATATGAAGAGTTGTGAAGACTCCTTCATATGAAGACAAGTTGTCATTAATGATGTAGCATGGAGACTACAGTGAAGCTGTAGATTGACAGAACTCAGTGAAGAAGATTTTGGGAGCAGAGAATAACTACAAAACATATCTTGACAAGATAGGGTCGGAGCCCTTGGGGTTGGTGCCTCAAAATATTAATAAAAACATTTATTACTATTGTTCATTTTGTGTTCTAAATATAAATGATTTAATTGGTAAAAATAACAATTGAAAAGGAATACTGATTCACCC
>APFE031697236.1:60843-154049 GCA_000404065.3 Pinus taeda
ATTACAAATTAAAAATGTAAAAGGCACCTAATTCAAATATTTCAATTTTAAAAAAAAGCCTTTTTAAAATCCATGGTAATTCAATATTTCAATTTGAAAAAAAAAAAGCCTTTTTAAAATCCAGGGCAATTCAAAATTATTGAGTAAAATTGTAAACGTACAGCGAGATTCAATTTCAAATTTCTGTTCTGTATTGTACAGAGTTCTTCATCTGATAGGGTTTCGAGGGTTTGAATTCATCGTCAAAATTCCCTTTCGGAAGTCTCGTGATCGTTACTTTTTGCCAGCACTGCCATAGCCATTGTTGCTTACTGCAGTCTATCAGCATGGATCCGGAGGCTTTTCGTTCCACCCTTACGGATCTGGCGCTCGGAAATGTCATGGCCGCTGCAGCCCGAGATTATAAGAAGGTACTGCCTCTGAACGAATAGATATTTCATTCTATACTCCTGCACTGAGGCGCTTATTATTTTACCTTTTTTTGACAGAGGCGTATCCCTAATATTGCAGGGTTTTTATCTTAGCTGTTGTTTACTTCTGGCAAAGTTTTTTGAATTTGCAACACGAGAGATAAATATATCCACGTCGAGAAAGTGTCCGGGAAATATACGGGATATTTACGCCAAATTTGGCAAATATAAAATTCGCCTGTTATTATGTAAATGTGCAATCAATGTTTTGTTTTCAGGATAATCCTTAAACACCGAACCAAGCCCCCGGAATGAGATCTTTTACCTCACCTATTATTTTCTACAAGGGCTTCCCAACATCTAAACATTTTGTCGAAAGATGGGGAAGTGAAGAAAATTTTGGTCTCTGAGGAATTTCTTGCACATCCGTTGGTTGTTTGCCTTTGCCAGCCGATATCTTGTCGTTCACAGCATAACGATGCGTAGTGTTTAGGTTGACAGCTGGTGTGGGTTACAGCATTTTATTTACCTACAAGTTTCATACGGGTTTTATGGGTTAACATGTTGCTTGCTAACTTATTTATGAGTCGTCTTTCTGCGAACTTTAGTCCAACCCTGATTGGCATTTTGTCCCTGAAAACACAATTTCAGATAATATCTCCTCTTTTCATAATATGATGACCATGAATCCTATGTTATTAACTCATCTGAAAACACACATTGGGTACCTCAAGCAGGCTATCATTTATTCATGATCCTCAATGCAGCAATTGATCATAATGTTCTTACAACAGCGGTCAACAAAGCCCCGCAGTGTTCCTCATGTTGGTAACATATTCATCACATGGATTCCTACATATAAATGAGCCCAACGGAACATTGAGCTAACGGAGAAGTTTTTGAAAATAGCATTTGTAAATCCAATCGATCAGGACATTCAGATTAGCTTGAATGGTCTACAGAAGTGACAAAGCTGCATTTCTAGAACAATAGCCACATTCGAAGGATTCCTAAAGAAAACATAGAGATGTAAAACAAATCCTCTGTTGCATAATTGTAAGACTTAACATTATGCTATTTATTTTTCTTCTCCTTCGTCCATTATTTGAGCGTAGGCTTTGGTGGAGTTGTTTCAAGAAAATAAGCAAATGAACATTTTAGTTTCTTCCGCTGACTTTAATACTCGAGCAAAAGCTATGGTCACCTTCAAAGAATTTACTAAAGAAAGCATGGAGAAGTAAAACAAATCCTTTGTTGCATAATTACAAGAACTTAATATCACGCTGTATATTTTTCTTCTCCTTCATCCATTATTTGAGTATAGATTTTGATGGAGTTGTTTCAAAAAATTAAGAAAAAAAACATTTTAGCCTTTTCTGCTGAGTCGTTGGCTTTAATACTAGAGCAAAAACTATGTTGTCTAACTATTTGAATTCATTTCTTATAAATGAGCAATATCTTAAGAGGAAAAAGGATGTGGCCAATATCTAGGATGTTTTGTTGTCATGTTTTACCTTAATTCTATAGAAAATTAAGTGGGCAATATACTTGATTTATTTGAGTGATACCCAAGTTGACAACTTCCCAAAGGATGCTTGGATAGGTCAAGTTAGAATCAATAGAAAGAGAAGAAAGTACCATCAATCATTTGAGGGTAAGATCATGGGTTGGCATACTCTCAATCCATGGCCACCTACGAAGAATATCTAGAATGACTAATATAATGTTAGTGGGCAGACCCAAACTAATTCTTCCTTCCCTCCCTTCCTTTTGTTGTGCTTTCTCTCCTCTCTTCAAGCCACATGATCCCCACTCCCACCCTCCTGCGCCTTCCCTCCCTCTCTTTTGGTGGACTTGGCTTGACTCATTAACCAATCCCTCTTTAACGGAGGAACTTAAACAATGATAGATTATGTATTGACCTTGACAATTGTATAGTGGAAACATGCAATCACAAAGCAAGTGCAAGGCATTCCATGTCTCCTCCCTTCCCCTCCATTCACCATTGATTATGGTACATCCTCTTGCTTTCGTTCAACATAATGAAACCCTCCCTCTAGCCCCATTGACCAAGGAAAAGATTAGTTCCTCCTATCTCCACCCTTCACTCCCTCCTTTATACACTCAAACTAACAAAAGGAAGAAAATAGAGAGATAAAGAGGCACTTGTTCATTTGTCCCATCATAGGCCGATCTAGGGTGGCATATAAAGTAGGATAGACGCAATAATCCACCTACCCTAGTTTGTCTTGAAAGAAGGTAAAGCTCACAATCACCACCCAAAAGAATGAGAAAGAATTGTGGATTGAGGGTGACATAAAGGGTAAGGTGTTTTAGAACCAAAATTGGAGTCGAATTGATCAACTCCAGATTCTCAAATTACATTATATTCGAGAAAAATCAGTTAATGAAAAACTATTCAAATTGGGGTCCCAAGAACCAGAACCAAACACCTCAAAATGGGGCTCCCAATTTTCACTGTAATGTTAAAAATTTAAGTTAGTATTGATATTCTTTGGAAAGTTCCTTTGAGAGCTCGCAAATTCTTGTTGTACAATTCTTCTAGATCTCTACCTTTCGCTCCACAATAGTGTGAAGGAATCCCGCATTAGTTGAAATGATCCATGTGCAACCGTTTTGCTATTGGATGGTTCTACTGACTTGTTCTTTGGTCCTTGGCTCAGTCACAACACCTTTGTCTTGTGGCCTCTTCTCAATTGGCCCTGACACATGTATGTAGCTTGTCTGGCTTCTTTTCACTGATGGCTACTAGTACTCAGATTGATCCTTTGTTTGCTACTTCACTTGCAATTGGTCCTTGTCTACTCTCTTCATGACCAACCCTGAACTCCATGTTGACCCTACTGAGTGAGCCTTAGTGCACTGCAGTCAAGTCTGAACCTTGCTGTTGTTGCTCGACTTACTTTAACTTTCTTGGCTTAATCTCCACTCACAACAACCCTTTGTTGACCATGCTCTACTCAAACTCGTTTCGTGCTTCCATCCTTGTCACTATGTCTTGATCTGGTGGCTATAGTTGGTCTTGATCGACGGTTGCTTTTCCTTGCCACGTCCACTGTGGCTGGCGGCTATGCTAGCCCACTTTCACCTCGATGCCTATCTGCCAATTCTTCGCCACGTTGAATGTGGCTGGTGGCTAAGCTAGCTCGATTTACAAATGCTGCAACTACAATTGTCGTCGGCTCATCTGTGCTTGTCCTCGTGACTTGGCTTCCCCTATCACAGTTCGGTTAAATTTTTTGTTCGGTGGCTTGTCTTATCTCTATTCGCGCCCAATCTCCAACAACCCTCATGCAATTGAACACCCACCTTTTCTCAACTGGCCCTGGCACATGTATGTAGCTTGTCTGGCTTCTTTTCCCTAATGGCTACTAGTACTCAGATTGATCCTTTGTTTGCTACTTCACTCGCAATCGGTCCTTGTCTACTCTCTTCATGACTAACCTTGAACTCCACGTTGACCCTGCTGAGTGAGCCTCAGTGCACTTCAGTCAAGTCTGAACCTTGTTGTTGTTGCTCGACTTACTTTAACTTTCTTAGCTTAGTCTCCACTCACAACAACCCTTTGTTGACCATGCTCTGCTCAAACTCGTCTTGTACTTCCATCCCTGCCACTATGTTTTGATCTGGTGGCTATAGTTGGTCTTGATTGATAGTTGCTTTTCCTTCTCATGTCCACTGTGGCTGGCGGCTATGCTAGCCCACTTTCACCTCGACGTCTATCTGCCAATTCTTCTCCATGTTGAATGTGGCTGGTGGCTAAGGTAGCTTGATTTATAAATGCTGCAGCTATAGTTGTTGTTGGCTCGTCTGTGCTTGTCCTTGCGACTTGGCTTCCCCTATCACAGTTCAGTTAAATTGTTTGTTCGGTGGCTTGTCTCGTCTCCATTCGCGTCCAGTCTCCAACAACCCTCATGTCTCGTCTTGTGTTGTGGGCCTGCTAGTTGGCCCCGGCGGCAGGTCTAATAATTTGCGACTATCGGTCACTAGTGGGTCAACCATCCAATTTTTTTTAAATCTTTAATGCAACCGAAAAAAAAAAACAAAAAAAATTCCCCCCACCCCCCCCCCAATAATTTTTTCTTTCTTTTGTGTTTAATCAACTTGTTCACTGTACATTGTACAACCTTTTGCCAGAGAGAGAGAGAGAGCTGCTTGAGCTACAAACATTAATATGTTTGCACTTGATATTCTTGATATTCACGATGTCACCTCAAAACTCCTGACGTTGGCTTTGAGGTCAATGGCATGTTGGTTTTGATGTTGGATTTGAGAAAGAGAGAGAGAGAGACCTGCTTGAGCTACAAACGCTGCTTGTCTGCACTTGATATTCACGATGTCACCTCAAAACTCCTTTGGGGTATGACGTTGGCTTTGAGGTCAATGACAGGTTAGTTTTGAGGTGGGAGGTTAAGGTCGCTAACACGTCGACTCTGAGAGGCCGACCAACTACAGGTCAACTCAATTTATCCTAAGGTCAACTTTGTTCTTTGTGGGGATTTGTTATAAACTTATATATCAAATCCCGGTTTTAGGGATTCAATGTGCCTCTTTTGTAGGGCTTGACAAAATTTCTACATCTTTTCTCTAATGGAGGACTCTACCTTAAAACTCTCTTCAATAGGTCTCACCGATGACATATAGTGAACTCTGCGGTGGGGGATAAATTGAGTATCTTGAAAATTGCAATAATAATTAGGGACCAATTTGCAACCCCATTGATATAGCCATGTAGTTGGATTTCTTGTATTGGATATCTTATATTAAAAACTTGTCATGGAGGATGGAATTTCTTGAAGTTTAAAACAACGAGCTCCATTCAAAGGTAATAGGTCTCAAATAGTTTCTAAAATGACACACCAAGAAAACATACAATTGAACACCCACTTGAAGTTTCACGCACTCACAAATCCAAAATCTCAAACATTAAAATTTTGCAAGCGGAGATGAGATCATAGTAGGTCAATAAACTCTTACCTTTTGGGTCTAGGTTGTCTAGAAAAGGGAATAGACCCCCTTGCTTGCCGAGGTGGAGGAGGTGATACAAACCTAGTTACACAAAGAACGACTCTATTGATCTCGTGAACTGAAAACTGAGAGAGCATGCCCCCCCCCACTCGCCCCTTTGCAACTCCATTAGACCCTCCATAGATAGGTGGCTTCTTCCGTCATGATGCACTGGATCTAAAGGACCTTAGCATTGGGCATGCTTAGATGGGTGCTGACTCTACACTCTTCCTTCACTTTTGGACACTAGGAGACTGAATTAGGGGTAAGAGATCCCTCCCATAGCCTAAGAGGTAGAGCTTAAGCAGTCTAGGGATTTGGGCATAAAAGTGAGGAAAGAAGAGAAGTAGGTTGTCATCCAAGACCTTATAGTCATCCGTGGTGACCTCCCCCCCGGCCTAAATGACAAGTCCATTTGGGTGGGGGATGGGATAGAAGGAACGTGTCCACCATCTCCATCTCCATTAGTTGTTGTAATTGCAATGAGGTGTTTTGGTCTTCCCTAGGCACACTTTGTGACATGGTCCGGTTTTGTGACCTCCTCTTCTTTAAAAGTCACACACGAACCTAATGTGACCTCAAATTCATGGATACCATTGGGTATGGTTGTGTTAATTGGATGCAAGGTCTGACAACATCAGAGGCTCTGGGGGGTTTATATGTTTCCTGTGTGACCTATGTTAGAGATGGGTTGCTGTCATGGCATTAGATGAGCATGCTAAGTTCCTCTAGGTTTGGATTCCTAAGTGTCATTGCACTTCTAGATAGTTACATTGCAGTATGCTACTTCCCCCTATTCTCATCAAATTTTGCACTTCATAGGGAGTCCAAGGGGGAACATTTCTTGGATCTTTATGCTAACATCTCTTGCTACTCCACTCTTGAGGCGATCATTCTTTTGCGAGACTTCAATGCTTGTACCATGAACCTATATGTGTCTTCAAATAATAATGCCAAGGATAAATTTTACTTGTAAGAGTCAGATTCGAACTCCATGGCCCTCCATGGGAGTTATGAGGATAGGCTTGAGCCCCTCATAGCTTATGGGGGACACCTTTTACAACTGGGAGAATCCCACAACCTGTTGATCCTCAATGGTCTCCCTTGCTACCTAGGGTTAGGAGGGTTCACTTGCTTCCCCATAGGAGGGACTAGTGTGATGGGCTATGTCTTGGCCAACTAGGACCTCCTCCGTTTATTTGTATGGTTCCTCTCTTTGGACGACCATGCCCTTCTCGCCTTCTCCCTCTTTGTTTCTCCTCCACCTCCCAAGCTACCCTCTTGTACCACTCTGCTTTTTGATAAAGAATAGACCAACTCCTACACCACCCATATTAAGGAATTAGTTCCCCTAACCAATCCCCAATATCACACTTTGTGTCGAGGGACATAGCCACAACTTACAACCAAGTATGAGGCAGTCTCCAAGGCCTTGGAGGAAGCAACCCTTGACTCTTATTCCCACTCCACTTAACAAGACACCCATGAACCTACACCTAGCTCCTAGCCCATGAGCCATTGGTTTGGCAAAGAATGCAAAACCCTCCACAAGCATCTTTGCTTAGCCCTCACACATGATCCATCATTTTCCCCACGTATGCTATCAATGTCTCCTTCGCCATACGAAGTAAGCATTCCTCTCCTTGACGAGAAGTGAACATCATGTGGCCCTCTACCACTCCTAAGAACCTTCTAGTGTACCCTTTTCCCTCAACATCGCACCATCCCTCGAGGCCTAGGCCTCTAGTCCATGCTCTCCCTCACGATCTTGCTATATGACATTACTGGACAACCTCCCACTCATATCCCCCCCCCACATGTCACTATTTCTTTGAGTTATACATGTGGAGAGAAACTGGAGTTATGAATACCAATAGAGCAACAAATGACTAAGGCCTCTAGGCTGAATTCCTTAAGCATGGCATCCAATCTCTTGACTTACACATTGTTGGTTTATTTAACCATGTGGTATGTTCCAAGTTTCCCCACTCTTGGACTTGACACATCATTTCTCTAATTCACAAATTGTAGAGCAACTCCAAACGGTACAACTACTAGACTATCATAGTTGGACATACATTCTCTAAGCTATATCACACTGTATTGCATCAATAGCTTTCAAATGTGTTGGAGAGTCAACGTATTAGGGCTAGAGGACAAGCTAGTCTCTACCGAGGGGACCAAACAATGAATCACATCTTCACATTATGAGCCACTATGAAGGAGGCTTGCCATTGCTCTTCGAAAGTTTGTTGTTGCTTTGTAGATTTTCACAAAGCGTTTGACACAATCCCGAGAGGGGCATTATTCTAGAGGCTTCGTGACACTAACATCTTTGGTGCCCATTTTTAGATTATGCAAGTCGATTCTAGGTTGACTCTGGATGACCCACGATCTTTATAACTTCATCGAAAGTACCATTGGGTAAGGCGAGTGTGCTTCCTTTCATTAACTCTCTTTAGGATCTATATTGACAAGCTGGAGCCTTTCTAGGAGGGAGATGGATGCCTTTGGAAATCAGAATCTATATTGACATTTTGGAGTCTTTCCTCCATGAGCACATCGAGGAGGGAGATGGATGCCTTATACATTAGGTGTTTGTTTCCATACTGCCTTTTGTTAAGGACTTGATGTGTTGTTGGCCTCTACTCTTGAGGACCTATAGAGATAGATTACCATTCTGGCTGCTTTTGTGATCTTCGACAGTTGATGGTCAACCTAGGTAAAACCAAGGTTATGATTTTCAATGCATTGAAGAGCTTTCTTTATCTTGCATTTTTGCTTATGGGGGGAAGAGATTGAGATCATGACTACTTACACCTACTTGGGATTTGGTTCAAAGGGCCTTACTTTAGCATGTGTCAAGTTCTCCAGCCTCGGCTCAACAATGGCTAAGGCTTCTTAGCCCTCATTGAGAGACGCTATTTTTAGGGTTAGTTTGATGAAATCTTGTCCAAATCTAATCTCATGGAGGTGATTATAAGACCTAGGTGTTGAAATTTGGGTAACCCGAAAGGTATTTCGAGTGGTGAAAACCCACAAAAGAAGTTGTTGGGTAAGTTACCCAAGTTTGGGGTTTTGGACCCGAAGTTGTGGGTTTAGAACAATAAAAATAATTTATTTTGTATTTTTGAGTCATGTAGGCTTAGGTCGGCCAGCTAGGCCAAGAGTCATGACTTTTGGGGTTTCCACCCCTTAAACTAATATATATATGAGGCGAATGGAATGCCCATCACAAGGTGAGAAGGCCTTCATCTTATGGAGAAAAGAAGCCCTAGACGAGCCGCAATCTATCCAAGAGGAGACTGAGTTTGGAAGAGTTCTCTCTGTACCAGAGAGAAGGATGAATTCCGTGACTGTTTGAAGGTTCGTTATGTGGAGCACAGTCTGGTCGCAAGGGCTGTAGGTGCGGGTCTTCGGCAGGTTGCAATCGCAGACCTCAGGCAGAGATCCGAAGGTGTAGAAGAAAGTAGGCCGTAGGTAGAGGAGAGGGGCCAAGAGGCCTTAGGGGCTTGTGGAGCAAGGACGAGGTGCCTCAGGTTTGTGGAGAGGTCTGCGAGGCAGTGAAGGAGGACTGTTGTTTGTGAAGAAGGATTGTTGAGTATGTTAATGAAGACTATTTGGAAAAGGGAGGTCTAAACAGTGAGTTTTGAAGGTTGTTAATGTATAGCGACTGAAGGAAAACTCCACTATGAGCAGCTGTTTGTACAGGGCACTATAAGGAGACATTCCTTGTGTTTTGAGGAGGCAAAGGACAACCAGGACAAAGATCAAAAGGGAGCTGATCTTTTGTGACAACAGGACTGAAATGTCTGATATCAATGGAGTGATAACCAACAGGTAAGTTGAGTGATTTGTCTTTGATTTGTTGGGCAGATTGAAGGTCTAAAGGAGCTGACCTCAAGCCCTAGTTGTATATTGTGTATATTGTGTCTTTTATCATGTTTCATAAAGTGTCATGATCCTTGGTATGCGAGCCCTATGATTGTTTATTAAAAGACTAATAAAACAAGTTTTGGGCCATCGTTGTTATATTTCCGCTAGCAAAGTTGTTTTGGTTGAACACTGCTAGTGTGTTTGTGTGCTAAGTCTAGTGATAGACTAGACCTAGGGTGTAAGGAATTTCAACATGGTATCAAAACTACTTTGAAGGGACAGTTGAATCAAAGTGTGCACAAGATCAACTTAAGAGGGAGATGTAAGACAACTATGGGAAACAACAGTGTTGCCTAGACATGGAGCAAGAGGTTCAGTAGAGAAGGTGCTTTGACATGGATGAGCTAGCTTTGTGTGGATGGCAGGTTGATCATGGGAGAGTATCTTCATGGGATTATGGAGTTGCACATCTAGCGAAGGAGCCATGTGCACATGAGGTATTTGACCCAGGAGGATGAGGACTCATGCAGAGTTGAGTTGCATTGGTCTAGAGTGGATTAGACTTAGTGGTCAACCACAACTCGGGACTTACTTTGGAAGGACACAAGTTTAGTATCGACACCTTCCTGGAGGGAAAGCAGAGTGAGCTAGTAGAGGTTGTTTAAGCTCAAAGGGAGTCTAGCTTCAGAGGGAGACTGCAAAGGAAGTTAGTCGCCCAGTGGAAGTCAAACCTTAAGGTTCAAGCAAGAGAGTGGAGTTTTCAGCCCATGCAATGACAATCACGAACCATGTGAGAACACTCATGGTGGTGCAAGGAAAAGTCATGTTGCATGCGAGGACAATCATGAACCATGTAAGATAAATCTGGCCAAGCACGAAAGAAGACATGGCACATGCAAGGACAGTTATGGCCATGCAAGGAAAGTCATGACTCATGCAATGAAAGTCATGGAGCTGGATATTTCGAGGAGTGATGGAAATGCCTTCTTCACTAAGAGGGAGTGTTGAAATTTGGGTAGCTTGAAGGTATTTCCGAGTGGTGAAAATCCACAAAAAGAAAGTTGTGCAAGTTACCAAGTTTGGGGTTTTGGACCTAAAGCAATGGGTTTACAATAAGAGAAATAATTTATTTTGTATTTTTTGAGTCATGTAGGCTTAGGTTGGCCAGCTAGGCCAAGGGTCATGATTGTTGGGGTTTCCACTCCTTAAACTAGTATATATATGAGGCCAATGGAATGGCAAATCACAAGGTGAGGAGGACTTCATCTTGTGGAGAAAAGGAGCCCTAGAGGAGCTGCAGTCTGTCTAAGAAGAGATTGAGTTTGGAAGAGTTCTTTCTATACTAGAGAGAAGGACAAATTCTATGACTGTTTGAAGGTTCGTTCTATGGAGCAAAGTGTGGCCGCAAGGGTTGCAGGTGTGGGCCTTAGGCAGGCTGTAGGTGCGAGCCTCAGGCAGGTCGTAGGTGCGGGCCTCAGGTAGGTCGTAGGTGCGGGCCTCAGGCAGGTCGCAGGTGCGGGCCTCAAACAGGTCACAGGTGCGGGCCTTAGGGAAGGATCCAAAGGTGTAGAAGAAAGTAGGCCCTAGGTAGCGGAGAGGAGACGAGAGGCCTTAGGGGCTTGTGGAGCATGGTTGAGGTGCCTCAGGCCTGTGGAGAGGCCAACGAGGCAGTGAAGGAGGATTGCTGTTCGTGAAGAAGGGTTGCTGAGTATGCTAATGAGGACTGTTTTGGAAAAGGGAGGTCCGAATAGTGAGTTTTGAAGGCTAGTAATGTACAACGACTGAAGGAAGAGTCCACTATGAGTAGCTATTTGTATAGGGGATTGACTGTAAGGAGACATTCCCTGTGGTTTGAGGAGGCAAAGGACAACTAGGACAAAGATTGAAAGGGAGTTGATCTTTTGTGGAGAACATGATTGAAAGGGCTAATATCAAAGGAGTGATAACCATCAAGTAAGTTGAGTGATTTGTCTTTGATTTGTTGGGTAGTTTTAAGGTCTACAGGCGCTGACCTCAAGCCCTGGTTGTCTACTGTGTATACTATGTCTTCTATCAGCTTTTAGAAAGTGCCATGATCCTTGGTACAAATGCCCTATGATTGTTTATTGAATAACTAATAAAACAAGTTTTGGTCCATATATAAATCTGTGTCCTTTATTGTTTCACTGTTATTATATTTCCGCGGTGCAAAGTTGTTTTGGTTGAACATTGCTAGTGTGTTTGTGTGCTGAGTCTAGCCATAAACGAGACCTAGGGTGTAAGGAATTTCAACAGTAGGGTCGTCCATGGTTTAGAGATTTGGTATTGAGCTAGCTATAAATAGATTAGGTTCAAATGGGGAGAGTTTAGATGTTGCATCTTAGGCGCATCATGTGATTCAAACAGACAATTCCCTAGTCCATTATTCATGCAAGGTTTGGAGTCCACCATCCCCTTTGTCTCATGGTTAGCTTTCATTTAGATTCTTTCTACATATGATTAGGACCCTTGGGGACTTTGCCTATGGGCGAGAGAGGTACCTCTACCTTGCACTTTGCTTCTCAAAGGCCCTTGCCTAGTGTTACACCTCATACTGTATTTTCATCACAATGATCTAGATTTGCTGCTAGGGCATTTCTGAGTCTCAATTAGTGAGTTCTTTTTTGGGTAGGAAAAACACAACCGCAGAAATCAACCCTAAGGCACTGAGACCTAGTTTTGGAACAACACTGTATTGGGTTTGTTTTGAACAAAAGTATGGCACCAAACCCTTAATTGGCTTATCACAATGCTTTGTGGAATGTCAACATCCAAGGTATGCTGCTCTTGCAAATTTGATACAACGGGGTCCCTTTTGAAGTCATGTGAAACACTGTAGCAGCGGTGTATTAGTACAACAATCCTCTTGGAACAACAATTTGGTATATAGCATGTGGCCCAACCCTCTAAGGTTACAAGAAGTCACCAATCTAAGGTTACAAGAAGTCACCAATGGAAGAGTTTTGAACAATTTCCGTTCAGACTGTAGTAGTTACTCACACGAAAGGCGCAACCATTGCTGGGCACTTAGTGATATTTGCGAACACAAGGAACTATGAAGTTCTCTCTTGCGGTAAACCATAGAGAAGAGATTCCACTTCCATAGGTGTTCCTAGGGTTGGATAAAAGTCTTGTCTTTGCGATCGTCCACAGTAAGGAAATTCGGCTCCTAAAGAAGAAAGTTAGATTTTGCCCAACAAATTGTAAAATAGTATAAGGGCATTTGAATTGATATAAGTAGATTTACAGTTATATATTACTTCTATTAGGGCATTGCAAAACAATACTGGTGGAATTCCTGTTTGGGTGCAATTTCTGTTTCATTGGGTAGTCAGCCCCAAGTCAATACGATTTATTGAAGAACTATATTATTGTTGGAACCTGTTGTTATGAATATGCATTACTGTTGAATGATTTATTAAAGAAAACCCTAGTCTGTCTAAGAAGAGATTGAGTTTGGAAGAGTTCTTTCTATACTAGAGAGAAGGACAAATTCTATGACTGTTTGAAGGTTTGTTCTGTGGAGCAAAGTGTGGCCGCAAGGGTTGCAAGTGTGGGCCTTAGGCAGGCTGTAGGTGCGAGCCTCAGGTAGGTCGTAGGTGCAGGCCTCAGGTAGGTCGCAGGTGCGGGCCTCAGGCAGGTCGCAGGTGCGGGTCTCAAACAGGTCACAGGTGCGGGCCTTAGGGAAGGATCCAAAGGTGTAGAAGAAAGTAGGCCCTAGGTAGCGGAGATGAGACGAGAGGCCTTAGGGGCTTGTGGAGCATGGTTGAGGTGCTTCAGGCCTGTGGAGAGGCCAGCGAGGCAGTGAAGGAGGATTGCCGTTCGTGAAGAAGGGTTGCTGAGTATGCTAAAGAGGACTGTTTGGAAAAGGGAGCTCCGAATAGTGAGTTTTGAAGGCTAGTAATGTACAGTGAGTGAAGGAAGAGTCCACTATGAGTAGCTATTTGTATAGGGGACTGACTGTAAGGAGACATTCCCTGTGGTTTGAGGAGGCAAAGGACAACTAGGACAAAGATCGAAAGGGAGTTGATCTTTTGTGGAGAACATGATTGAAAGGGCTAATATCAAAGGAGTGATAACCATCAAGTAAGTTGAGTGATTTGTCTTTGATTTGTTGGGTAGTTTTAAGGTCTACAGGCGCTGACCTCAAGCCCTGGTTGTCTACTGTGTATACTATGTCTTCTATCAAGTTTTAGAAAGTGCCATGATCCTTGGTACAAATGCCCTATGATTGTTTATTGAATAACTAATAAAACAAGTTTTGGTCCATATATAAATCTGTGTCCTTTATTGTTTCACTGTTATTATATTTCCGCGGTGCAAAGTTGTTTTGGTTGAACATTGCTAGTGTGTTTGTGTGCTGAGTCTAGCCATAAACAGACCTAGGGTGTAAGGAATTTCAACACTAGGGTCATCCATGGTTTAGAGATTTGGTATTGAGCTAGCTATAAATAGATTAGGTTCAAATGGGGAGAGTTTAGATGTTGCATCTTAGGCGCATCATGTGATTCAAACAGACAATTCCCTAGTCCATTATTCAGGCAAGGTTTGGAGTCCACCATCCCCTTTGTCTCATGGTTAGCTTTCATTTAGGTTCTTTCTACATATGATTAGGACCCTTGGGGACTTTGCCTATGGGCGAGAGAGGTACCTCTACCTTGCACTTTGCTTCTCAAAGGCCCTTGCCTAGTGTTACACCTCATACTGTATTTTCATCACAATGATCTAGATTTGCTACTAGGGCGTTTCTGAGTCTCAATTTGTGAGTTCTTTTTTGGGTAGGAAAAACACAACCGTAGAAATCAACCCTAAGGCACTGAGGCCTAGTTTTGGAACAACGCTGTATTGGGTTTGTTTTGAACAGAAGTATGGCACCAAACCCTTAATTGGCTTATCACAATGCTTTGTGGAATGTCAACATCCAAGGTATGCTACTCTTGCAAATTTGATACAATGGGGTCCCTTTTGAAGTCATGTGAAACACTGTAGCAACGGTGAATTAGTACAACAATCCTCTTGGAACAAAAATTTGGTATATAGCATGTGGCCCAACCCTCTAAGGTTACAGGAAGTCACCAATGGAAGAGTTTTGAACAATTTCTGTTCAGACTGTAGTAGTTACTCACACGGAAGGTGCAACCATTGCTGGGCACTCAGTGATATTTGCGGACACAAGGGTAGTTTGGCGACTATGAAGTTCTCTCTTGCGGTAAACCATAGAGAAGAGATTCCACTTCCATAGGTGTTCCTAGGGTTGGATAAAAGTCTTGTCTTTGCGATCGTCCACAATAAGGAAATTCGGCTCCTAAAGAAGAAAGTTAGATTTTGCCCAACAAATTGTAAAATAGTATAAGGGCATTTGAATTGATATAAGTAGATTTACAGTTATATATTACTTCTATTAGGGAATCACAAAACAATACTGGTGGAATTCTTGTTTGGGTGCAATTTCTGTTTCATTGGGTAGTCAGCCCCAAGTCAATACGATTTATTGAAGAACTATATTATTGTTGGAACCCGCTGTTATGAATATGCATTACTGTTGAATGATTTATTAAAGAAAACCCTAGCCAAAACAAAAGTCCTAGGGCGAAAATTACCCTAGTTCTCTACGAGTTTAGAAGATCTTCTGCATAGGCTTGGTGTCTTACCATGTGGAAGACATTATTCACCTCTTCTAGGTGCTTGGTTGGTGGAGTAAGTGATTTATATCTTCTTTCCTAAGTCTAGCTTAGGAAAAATACAATAATTAAAGTCAATTGGTTATTGTGGACTATTGAGTTATTTTCTAAGGATAAATAATTTAATTATTTAGGTGACTCGGAAATAATTCCAACTGTTGATGTCGAAGATGGTTCTCGAAGGGAGATTAGGGTTAGGGATTTGGACTCAATGAAGATTATAAAAGAATCCTAGTGGGAGGCGAAGACACAATACGAACAACACAAGTTGTGTGAGCGAGTTATCATTCAGAGAAAGCGATTTTCTCTAAGTGCGAGAGGTTCAGTGGACTTGTGCGTAGAGTAGGAGAAGTGCAAGTGGGTTTGTGCAAATCCAGGAGGGTCGAGTAGGAGGAGATTGTAGGGTCAGGTTGCTGGAGGGAGATTGAATTTATCTGGAGGAGTTCGAGTTGCTGGCAATGTATTTGGGCCGAATTCTTCAGGTCGATTTCATCCAGAGGTTGATTTCCTTGAGGCCAAATTCATTCTGAGGGTTCCGTGTTACAAGTTTTGACATTTTGTATTTTTTCCTTATACCTTCGTGGGTCGAAAACCTAGATTTTCCAGACAATGAAATGATAGAGAATTGTTGTGGGTGAATTTATTTTGCAATGTGTGATTGGTCTCTCTGGTTTATTTGCGCTGCAAATATTTAATTGTAGAAGTTAAAAATATCAGTTATTTTATTCTTCATTGATTTAATAATTATTTGGGTAAATAAATAATTTGCTGGGGATAAATTAAATTGTTGCGAGAAATTAAATCGAGCTAGTATTAGAAATTTAACAATTTAATTGTTTAGTGGCTAATTTATCCATATTAAGGTTAACAACTTGGATGCCCCACTTCATTGGCTTACTTTTCAGACTTGAAAGGGAAAGGTGGCACATTACATACATTTGTTTGGTCATCTTGCTATATTTGGATTGGAGGGTGAATTTGTGGAGGCACCTCGTTCTATCCTTAGAGGTGTATATTCATTTATTTCTTGGGGTTTTGGCATGGTCAAAAGGTTGAAAATAGTAACGAGAGAGGTCTTCTCTGTGCGTGTTCCTTAGCCAGAGAAAGACCACGTTGAATCTTTCCTTGACCATGGACGAGTTCATGGAGTTGGAGAATTCTTGCATAGAATTGGAGGGCCAGTTATGAAGATCCTTCCTTTAGTTTGACTACAAATTGATTAGCAGTTATAAATTTAAATAAGATGAGCTGGGAGCTTCAGTTTCTAATTGAGGCAAGGACGAGTTAGAGACAAGTTAACAAGTCAAGCAAGTCAAGTTAGTGACAAGTTAGAGACAAGTTAAACTCAATCACAATCGCCGTTCTAAATTTGTACTTGCCAATTTTAGCATGGATCAAGCCTGTTACCGCTCAAACTAGTAAGGGTCCTAGAAGGGGACCTATAGAGCAACTACTAGGTCAAGGGCAACAATGGAGCAATAACCCATTGTCACCTCAGCTAAAGCTCCCTGCTCTTTACGGACTTTCACCGATGGGAGGAGACCCAATATAAAGGGGAATCACTAGATGAATGGAACAATGAGAGGGACATGAATGATTCCTAAGGCCTATTCACAAAAGAGACTCACTTATATGGCTTTCTTGCTCAGGAAGCAAGGTGATATGCTCTTTAGAAAGGGCTAAGAGGACTCTCGAGGCTAGGGTTTGGGACTATATCTAGCAA
Source organism: Pinus taeda (assembly GCA_000404065.3). Taxonomy (NCBI): domain Eukaryota; kingdom Viridiplantae; phylum Streptophyta; class Pinopsida; order Pinales; family Pinaceae; genus Pinus; species Pinus taeda. The sequence goes on from APFE031697236.1 coordinate 77,580, forward strand.
AGATGATTCCCAGGCCTGGAAATCCTTATGGAGAATTGGTCTTTGTGTAATCTTTGTGGAATTGGCGTGAATAGGTTGCAGGATCACATGGGACCAATGTTTTAAAACTCCTACTCGAGTTTGGAACCAGCCGAGGGTCTACTCCAACTTCGACTCCGACTTGGTATTGACTCGGTCGGTTTGATTTCAATGACTCGATCGTTGTAAAAAATACATTAAATAATTTTTTTATATGAAAAAACATAGTTTTATAGATTTTCATTCATGTTTCCAAAGACAAAGCATTAGAATATAGAGAGAAGACAACATATGATCAGAGTAGGCTCATGAATATATCCATTATATCAAAATGGTACCCAATGCACTGTCCAATACATACATGATATAGAGCTTAGAACAAAAACACATAACCAAGGAGGCTCTAAATCTATGTTGCACAAAACTTCTAGGAAACCGACGTTTCGGGCTGTACCCGTACGTGAAACTTTGAAACTTGGCCGAAACTTGACCATCATGTAATCATCTATGAGAGTTAATATAGACTTGTTTTTCCTTCTAAATTGTCATCTATGGGACTTATTCCCTTTTTTCTTGCAAGATAAGTGGTATCACTTATATATTATATATATATATATATATAATAAATATAATATATATATATATAATTCACTTATATATATAATATATATATAATATATATAATATATATACATATATATATTGTTAAAATTGGCAACTAGGGCCAAACTCCATGTGGGTCATCTTATTTATAGCAACTGATATTTTTCTTGGATTCTTCTCTTCAAGAGGTGTAGGATTGATCTAAAAGATCATCCGATTTCGACATGTATTCATGGAGATATGAATTTATTTGTGTTATGGGACAATTCGTCATGGTCGGCCATCAACCAAATTGCCCCCACTTGTGCTCAATGTTTTAGTATAAAAAGAGGTGGCTTGTTAGTCATTTGTACACACACACTCTTGTGATCTTTCTTCATTTTGTTTTGGGTTTGATGAAGATGATATCTAGGGAGAGTGCCCTAGGTGATATGCTACCCTAATAGGAGATGCCCTAGAAGCTGTGATGGAGAAGACTCCACGTTGTCATGGAGGACAACCCTTATCTCAACCACAAAGAAATCTATTACGCTGCTCTATGGAGAAGCCCTAATAGTGTACACAGAATCTAATACGTTGCCCTATGGAGAATCTCTAACAATCTACAAAGAATCTAATACGTTGCCCTATAAAGAAGCCCTAACAACCTACAAAGAATCTAATACGCTGCCCTATGGAGAAGCCCTAACAACGAAATGGAGAAGTCTAATACGCAGCAAGAAGAGGCAATAAATTACAGTCACGAAGGCTCACGTAGTTAGGGAGGCAGGTTTCATAACGCTGTCCAAAGAGAAGTTTTAACGCTGGTATGCTAGAAGCCTAATGCTGTCATGGGGGACAACCCTTATGGTAGGTTCTACGCTGCCCTAAATGTGACCTTCATACACAGCAAGAAGTGCCCTAACGCTGCCCTAACAAAGTGTTCTAGGCCGCAGTTTAAAGAGGGTTCTTATGTGACCTAATCGCTGTGAGTGCAAACCCTAGCCGCAATCCTATTGGGAGGACTATAGTCTTAACCTAGCTGTTGATAATGAAAAGACTTGGCCGTAGTTCTAGGAGATCTCTAGTAGTCAAAGAGAGCCACCATACTGTTACCACCCCAAGAAACTCTCCTAGGTTGTATCTCGGAGATGCTCGGGAACATTACAAACTCAACTCAATGTTGGAAATGGATGAATGGAAGGAATGATGCTTGTTCAAGCCAGATAACCACTTCTACTATGCTTAACTCCAAACATGGGTGAACACACCCAGACTACAAGGCTTTAGACCACCAATTACTCACAGTTTGAGGATTAGGTGAACATGGACAATATTGACCACACCAACAGATGCACAGGACCCTGTGATGGCCGGCTGCAACCAGTAAAGAAGTCTGCAAATCTATTTCCTAATGTATAGACAGGATGACAGCTCTCTGGCACTAAGTAAACAAAAACCTGCATAACACATTCAATGATACATACTAGATTTCAACACAGAGGTGGGATGAAAACCCCTCCAATGCTAAATATCAAGAGCACATGAACAAATGCATAATAGGCACAACCTAGAACAGAGTAGAAATGGAAAGTGAGTATTTAATAGCAAAAGAAGCTTGTATTAGCTGAAAATGAAGACTAGACGCTTCAAGTATCAAAGTAGTTACAGTCTCCAGAAGTTGAACCTTACATCAAAACAACAACCATCAACCCCTATTACATCTGTGTTCTGGGTATGTATAGGGTTTGATTACAAAGATATGCTGTTGCTCTATGCGTGGAGGGGTCATAATTGACCACCAACCACCTTAACTCTCTGATGGAGTCTCTGTTGTAATCTGCTTGCTTCCATGAATGAATTTGATCTTCTCGGATGCTCCGCTGTACTTCTCGAGCAGGTGGAGTGTAATATGGATGAAATTCCATAATTGATAAATGCGCTGATCTGCTCAAGGCACGTCCTCTTCCCTTCGGCCATACTGTTTCTTGAATGCAGTGGTTTGTTGCGCTGTACTGCTCCATGACTGTTTTGTCGGTTTGGGATGAGCTGCGTGTGCTGTGCTGTCGCCTTTCCCCTTCTAGCCTTATGTCTCTTTCTTGAAATGGCTATTCGGGCTTCTGCTTTCCCTTTAAAATGTTTAATAATGAGCGTTTTCTGTTTTACACAGAAAACACTGTAATACTGTAAATCCCGCCTGTTTTTGCTTTTCCGAACTTTAGAAGTCCTTAAGTATGGTTTAATTATCTATCGGGTCCGCCCTTGGGTCGCTGTCGCATGTCGCACTCGGCCTGGTCCCTTTGCTCCTTGAAATATTGAAATTTTATAAGAAATCATTTATAAAGCCATCGAGTCCGGCCCATCGGGTCGCATGCATGTATATGTAAAGGCCCCGCCCCTTGGTTTTCCCGATTATGATCCGCCGATCCGATCATCGGCGATCGTTGATCGGCAGTGTCCTGTGCCCCTTCGTAAGTCCTCCTTTGGTTTTTGCTGATAGCGATATAACGATGCGATGTGGGTCGTCGATCCGCGCACGCGATCGACGGTCCACATTGCATCGCTGATCGCAATTGCAATGCCCCTTCTGTCCGTGCCGAAACTGCCAATTCGCCTGTGCCGATTGCGACTGCCTGCCTGTGCCGATTGCGATCCGCCGATTAGATATGGGCCGTTGATCGACCATATCTAACGGCTGCTGTGCAACCATTGTTGAAGCCTGCGCCTGTGGGTTTTGAATGTTTAAATGCGTTTTTTGCCTCCCGATAGTGCATTTTTGCCCTTCCGAGGGCTCTCCTCCCTCGTTTGTTTCGATCGATGGATGATCTTAAGCACTTTTGAAGACTTAGGGAGTACCTTTGGAGCATGCTTGGGTCCCTTGGGATGATTCTTAAGCAAATTTGGAGACTGTTAGAACAGATATGGATCCAATTTTGGGCCTTTTGTTCATTGCATAGCAGAGCTAACACGTACATTGCCTAAAAGGTTCCTCATCCACTGTCTAAACACTCAGTCTAATCTGTAGTTTCAACATGGCATCTATCTGCCCTAGCCACAGTTAAAGGTGAAGGTTACAAACATTGGACGCTGATAAGGCTGATTGGTAGACATTGCTGTTCAAAGGTAATAGCTGGGTACTGTATGACAAACTTGCTCGCTGTTGGGCTAGGCCACAGGCCATAGCCAGAAACATATTATGTTAAGGGTTGCACATGGATAAGGACTGAAGTTTGATTTAGATGCAACAGTTGGATGCAACATGGTGTTAGAGACATCATATTTAGATGCAGCTAGTAGGATGCAATAGTGTGATGATGAATGCTGCAATGAGGTGTAGCATGAGGTGCAACAATATGATGTATTGCAACAACAAAACTGTGATATACTGCAGTATGCATTGAGTGCATAAAGGGTACAACATAGTGCAACATGAAGAATGCAGCAAAATGTTGATGGAGTACAGCTTGATGGCCAAAACATGATGATTGGGTGCAGCTCAGTGATAAGAGCAACGTAGTGGTGAAGAGCAGTGATTGGGTGCAACACAGTGACAGGTGCAACATGATGATGAGGTGCATCACAGTGATGGGTGCTGCATGGTGATGGAGTCACCTTGGAGGATCAGATGAAGCAGTATACCTTGACCTAAGTTCAAATCAGCTACCTCATTCGCCATCTTCTTAGAGAAGATATCTGCTCTTATTTAGATAAGTCAAAATGTTGACTTCTGATGTATATGTACTATCTCTCTCTGTTGAACTATTGAAGAACATATAAGAAGAATTGATCAAGGGTTTCCCCACATTGGGGTTTGTCCCTCGCTGGCGCCACATCTTGTGTCCTCTTGTCTTGGCTTGTTTTTTGCGATTTATGTTTATGTTCTATTTGCCTTTTACTATCATGCTAAATTTGATTGCTAATCTGGAATTGATATTGAGCTAATTTGAAAAATTGAAGTAAATTTGCTCTCAGCATAGAACATACCTAAATTTAACTTTTATACATATATGCTATGTCACAGGGTTCGCCGAAATTGAAACTTGAGGTTCGAAATTTGGCAAACCCAAAAAAAATTCAAATTCGTTCAGGTTCGACAAATTTGATAGTCGAACCTCAACGAATTTGAAACTGAAGGCAAACCTAAAGATGAACCTGAAGCCAAATTTTATTTTTTTTTTAATTTTTTTTGCCGTTTGAGGTTGAGTTCGAGTTGCTTTTTCAGTTGTTTTAAGGTTTATGAGAAAAACCATGGGCAACACATGGTTTTCTCTTGTTTTTGCTGACCGCCACTTAGTTTCCCATGGTGGCCACTGGTTTGGCTTTATTTACCATGTGGCCGACCCACTAGACTGCAGCAGTGCCCCAGGATTAGTTCCACCCCAGGGAGGCGCCGTAGAACTTCCAGGCGGCATCATCGACAGCCCAACGTATCTACAAGACAACATACTTTGACAAACTTCCCTCAGTTTTCTTCTCTCGACCTCAGATGTTAGGAGTAGGGAATAGTCAGGGGATCCCCCCGCCCCCCCTGTCTTCTTCCTCTTCTTCTTCTCTTTCATCTTTGCCTCATCGCAGCGCTCTGCTTCGAAGCCGAGAGCTCCTTGCTACTTCATTTACATTTTTGATGTATTTCCTGCTTTTAAAGAAATGTTAAAGGGGACCGTTTGGTCCACCGACTTGCATAATGTAATCATTGTAATAGACAGTCCCGTTGACCTACTATGGTCATTTGTTGGACATTAATAAAATTATCTTATCTTATCTACCATGGTTGTCGATATATTTTCACAAGCCAACTTCAGTTTGAGTGTACTTGCTATATTGTGCTCAGTGTTGCCATTATGTGTTGTATTGTATGCAATTTCCTCAATTCAATTTGTAGATGCTACTTGTCCTCGTCGCTTGGAGCGTGAAGTGAATAGTGATCGTGATTTGTGGCTTGTGGGTGCTCACTGCTACTCATATAGCTTTTTTGATTGATTTCGATTTTTTATTATTTAATGTCTTATATTCATATATATATATATATATATATATATATATATATGTTGAAAAATATATATAGTCGAACTTAATGTCGAACCTCATACGAACCTCATTGAAAAATTCGAATTCGAATCGAACTTAATCGTTGTCAAACTTGAATTCAAACCCGAACCGTGCGACATAACATATATGATGTTTCGGCTGACGTTTCCATTTTTGGGAGGTGACGTTTCTAAACGTACTGTTTCAGAAACTTCGAAACGTTTCAGCGTTTCGTGCAACTTAGCTCTAAATGGCCTCTGGCCCTTTACCACAAAAGTAAAACAACATTAGTCAATAGTACTACTGGATACTGCTAAAGAAGTCAACATCATCTGGCTCAGTCTCTGAATCAGAGTCAGACAAGGAAACCCATGGCTCCTCCTCCACCTCATCACCATCTCCAACTACAATTGTAGAAGTAGTACCACTAGCAGACGCAACAGCTGCACGCTAAGATAAAGGAGATATGTGCTTCCGTCGTGGCTGAGTAGAGGAAGTGCCTGCAATTGGAGGACTTGGGGCTTGGCATGGTACTAGTGAATCTGCATTCAACTGAACATTATGTTCAACTAATCCCTCCATCTGTAAATGCAAAGCAAGACCAATATCCTCATCAGAATCAAACTCTACTAGATGACTCTCCACTACCCAATCTGATGTTGGATCAATATTTTCCAACACATGGAATTTGTATAAGGTCTTTTGTTCAACAATTGGTTGTGTCCTATTAGCTGGAGGTTGTATTGGACATGAACTAGATCATTTAATCGTTTTTGTTCCAAATGGTCTCTCTTCTTCGTGTGAATCCTCTCAAAGACAGATCAATTGCGCTCACACCCAGTGGCACTGCAAGTTTGATTCAAAATACGGATTGCAAACTTCTGCAATTGAGGACAATGGCTACCAAATGCCTCCCACCATTGTGCTGCGAAAAAACGTAGTTGTGTAATGAGTTAGCGCAACAAATTATATCCAACTTTCAAACTATAAACAATTTAACAAAATAAGAATTTGAAAATTGAAATTGTTTGTTTACCTAGCTCATCTGCTTCCCTTGCAATCCCTTTTAGGTTCTTGCCAAAGGTACTTGTGGCTCTGCTGAAACAAGTGAATTGTCGGTGTATCTCCAACTAGTCACTCTCCTTAGGGACCGTGCGGTCAATGCAGTCAATCAATCCATCTCTAACCTCCCCACTCAAAGCTTCTGCCTCTAGAGCTTTATAATGATACCTTGGGTTTAGGAAAACCCAACTGCATGTATAGGGCGACGAAGTTGATTGTTCCATCTTTGATCAATGATTTCCCAATTGGGACCATACTTAGCCACTCTATCCTTGTATGCTGCCTTTATTTGCTCCTTTGCTTGATCCATAACCTCATAAATGAAGCCCATATCTAATCTTTCCCCATCCACCAACCGCAACACCTTAACCAGTGGCTCCGTGATCTTCACAATCTTTGCTGCCTTTTTCCAAAATATTTCTTCATTAACTTTTTTTCTCACATCTTTGCCATCCTATTTCCTCTTCAGGTTCAAAATCCATGAGTGATTATAGATATATTTTGTTATGCTTTTGGCATGCTCTACAGTGTTCTTGACCCAATATATTTTACCAATATCCTCAAGCATGGGGTCTATGCAATGTGCAACACATGGGGTCCAAAAGATGGTTTTGTGTTTTTCCTCTAACATTTTACCAGCAAGAACATAGTTAGAGGCATTATCTGTGATGATTTGAACAACATTAGCCACCCCCACCTCTTCAACAACCTCATCCAAAAGCTGAAACAACAAGTGTGCATCTTTCACCCTATTAGATGCATTAACTGATTTTAGAAACATGGTTCCTTGTGGGCAAAAGATAAGAAAGTTTATGATGGTATGGTTCCTTAGATTAGTCTATCCATCTGACATGATGGTACATTCTGTTTTTGCTCGTGAGCTTTTGAAATCTTTCAAATATTCATCAATGGACAAAACCTCTTTTTGCAAAAGAGATCCCCTTAACTCATGCATAGTAGGGCCTTTGAAGCACTTTCCAACAACAAATATGGCATCAAACATAGGTTCATAATATGGTGAACGAGATGCATTGAAGGGGATATCAACATGATACCACCATCTAGCTATGTAATCACAAGCAATTTCTCTCAATTCTTTCTTCCAATGGTCATCTAAAGTGGGCTACATTTGACTTCTATTAGCTTGAAGACCATGTGCACTATCAAAGGGAGAGGAGAGTGAAATAAATTTTGATATCACCCTTCTTTTTCATTTTACCCTTTACCATTTTCTTGAATAGAATCCAAAGAGGGAGGAACATAGCGAAAGGGGTTGGATGCATCAGTGCAAGGGATAGATGAAGAGCCCTCTTAATCAAAATTGGGGTTGGCAGCCATCATATATTTTATACTCCTCTTCCTCCCAATTTTAGCCTCTATTTCTTTTGCCTAGCTTTTTCTTCCTCAAACTTCTCAATTTTTTTCTATCAACTCCTTCCTAATCTCCCCAATATGTTCTGTTGGTGCTGAACATTGAGCAATTTGGTCTCTAATACCAGCCAAGTGTTGTTTCAGCCTATGAATGCCCCCTCCACCTCCCTTGATTTTTCTATGACAAAGTTTGCAATGCATTTGATTATCAATCTTCTCAGCATATGCCCAAGCAACATCTTTCATTCTAGGAGCTATTTTATGATATTTGGACTTGGAAAATGAAAGGAAACAAATATGAAAATGAAAAAAAAAACTCTTCAATGTTCATTTTTTACAAAAATTACTCTTTTCAATTTATAGATTTGCAAAAAAAAAACACAAGCAAACGTAGAGTTTAGAAGTGAAAAAAAATACCTCTAGGCTCTAGTCTCCTCAATGCTGCTCCAACAAACTAACTCCTCAATGTTGCTCCAATGGCTGCCCAAGAAGCTCCTTACTGCTGCTCCAAAAACCAACTCCACAACTCTTTACAAACTCCTCACAATTTCTCACACAAATGCAACGAGATAGCTGTGAGGAAATGTGAGGGGGTTGGGTAGCTTTTATAGGCTTGGGAGAGGTTAGATGGGTAAAGAGAAAACCTAAATCCAAACAAATAACGAAGTTTGGGTTTGCATTCGCTCCAAAATGTATCGTTGATCGTGTTTGACCGGCTCGACTGGTTTAAAGTCGAACTTGGTATAGTCGACTAGTCTGTTATCGAAACGACTGAGTCGGTGACCGGCTCGGTTGGTTCGCTAATAGATCGACCATCGAACCGGTTTTTGTACCGAGTTGACCTGACCAGGTGTCTGGCTTGGTTGGCTCAGCAGATTTCGTTTCGGTTCGACCGAATTTTAAAACACTGCATGGGACCACTCAGACCCAAAATTAGGTCAAGGGTATGGAGTTGATCACCCAGTGAGGGGCTTGACCTAATTAAGGAGGAGAAGAGGATCAAAGGACAAATTTTCTTTGAGGCTTGAATTCAATGATCCTAATGAGGACACTATCCAAGGGAAAACTAGGGCAAGAAATGGTCCTTGAGCTAGGGCTTGCTATATCTCAAGATCCGAATGTCGGATTTGCTTCAAATTTGGAGGGCCTCTAGAGCAAACCTCAGCCTAGTTGTGGAGCAAAAATTGAAGTGATTGGATGGATAGATTATGAGATAATTGATGCACTAAGTGACCTATGCAGGTTAGGACTAGAAAAAGAGGGAGGTGAAAAGAATGAGCATTGAAAATGATCACCAATGGAGGATTAATGCCTTGTCCTTAGGGAGAGATGGAGTCAAGGAGAATTTATGGTTTGGGAAGAATTCACTCAATCAAGGAGGAGGTCTTCAACAACTTCGCATGGCATTTAGAGCATGAGAACAATTGCTGCAAGGACTTTATACTTTGGTTTGCAATAAATGATGACTTATCAAGACATATTTAACATAAATTATCTCTAGGAACATTCACCCTTTCATACATGGCCCATGACATAATGCAACACTATAAAATATTGCAATTTCACAATTTCGCATAAGAAAAAGCAGTAATTTTTCAGCGTAGTATAATGAAAATCCCAACAACATGCATGTGACAAAAGTAAATAGCAAGAATAACATTAAAAGAGCACTTACATGTAAGAAAGAGTATATCCAACCATCAACATATGCCAATAATGAAGCTCCAAGAAAAGAGAGAGATGTCTAAACATCAAAATTCGTCCATTACATCCAAAATCATCCTCTAAAAGGTATAGCGAAAATCTCACAAGAGATAAGAACCCAATTCAAGTGATGATGATGAAAATGAATCATCTCACTTCTATTTATAAACTCTATAATGAATCATATTTAGCTAAATTGGCCCAATTGAGCCCCTAAAATAAAATAATGTGCATAATAACAATACTTTTGGGTGACAAACCCCCCAAATAGCCCAATAATGTAAAGATAAGCCTCTCAAGAGGGTTGAATGATCAACAGAGTGAGTCGTTGGGCCTTTGAGGAGGCATAATGAAGTCCAAGGGGTGCCATGATGTAGAAATGGACTCCAAACATAGTGGACAAGGGGTTGGCCCTTTGTTTTCCAAACAAGAGCCCGTGGTGCTCCCAAGGGGGTGTGGCAGCACAAGGACGTCCTCATGGGTTCTCCAAATGGATCGAGTATGCCTGTAGACCATCTGCAAGGGGAGAGTGATTACATAAGCCCTTCTTTTGCAGCGGGAGGCATCTTGGAACATCTGCCAAGTGTATGGTGCAACTGTGGGGTCAATTGGGGATGGTGAACCAAGTGCATCATCCTCATCCCAGAGGTGGAAAACGAGTAATTGATGAGTGCTGTTGGGGATCCATGAAGTAATATCTGTTATGGTGGAGGCCCATGACTCTCAATGCTCACCTTACAATTGCCCTGTATAGGGAGACCAAGCCCCAAATGAAGACCCACTTGCAATCTCGCATAAGATCCAATGCGTCCCCTTTTCCCTCGAATACCGTTCATTGGAATAATCAAGTAATAAAGCTTCATAACCGCTTGGGGTTCCAAGGGATGGAGAGCATGATGTGTAATATGTAGCAGTGGATACCTCCTTGCGGTGGGGCAGTTCATCACCCACTAGGGGTTTGGGATAATCATGGGTTCCTTAATGATGGAGGGGGCCTCATCTAGGGGCCCATGAGAACCAGGGTGATGGCCATAGATGTGGAGTAGAGCTCATGTTGGATTTTCCCCTCGTGCTAAATTTATATGTCCAGGCCATCTTTTGTGTTTTGTGGTACATTTCCCGTTGAAAGTGGCCAAATTATGTTTTTTTTAGGCTACATCAACCTTTGGGGCGTCGTTCCATGCCCTTCCCAAAGTGTAGACAAGGGGGAGGAGGAGGCTAACCTTATGTGGACCCAATGGACACATGTGGACCCGGATGGGAAAGGAGATGAATAGGGCTAAAATGAGTGGACGGGGAGTAATGTAGGTGGTATCGAAAAGTGGGACCACACAACCAAAATCAAGATTTCCCATGTAGTGCCATCCCTAATGCTAATGGCTAGTAAAGGAGATCCCACACGACTAGGATAGAAGGGTAACCACACAATCGGGCAGTGGAGACAAGAATACAGACCTAACCCATTCTTTCCTCCAAATCCCCCCACCAATCCATGCCCGAAAGTGCCCATGACAAGAAAGAAAAATTACTCACCTATTCTAATGAAAAGCCATACTTTTGGGGTCGGGAGGTCCACCTTCAAATTCATAATAGATGGGCGAGGGACCACATGGCTTGCTCAAGTGTCAGAGAAAAATGAAACATCGAGTTATCTGGGGGTTGCAAGGGGCTGCTGGCTGCTGATAGAGGACAATCTAGGTGAATTTTTTTGTCCTATGCATACTACCCATAGGTGGTGGGTAACAAAGCCTATAAAGGAAGGATGAAGGCACAAGTTTGTATCATTCTTTTATGTACGAGGCTGTTTGTGTGAGAGATCTTATTGAGAGTGTGTACTTTGGAGGAGCCAATACACTTTGATAGAGAGACTTCTTACTACCATATTTGTGCTAGGATTTAGGAGTTTTTTCCTAAATAATAGGGGCCAAGATTGGGGCATGCATTAGCCATCCCTTGGTAAGTATTTGATGCACATCTAATCAGGTGTTTTGCTCTAAAGTTTTTTGGCCTTGTGGAAGATTGCAATATCTAACAAGAGACAATTTTGTAAAGGGTTTTGGCTTATGGTTCTATCTTGAGGGTTTTGCTAGGCTATTTCTTCTTCGTGGTTCTATGTTTCAGGCCAGGGAAGGAGCCTAACTGCTTGTTTTGTCATGTTGAAAAACTAAGTTGGATCAACATCCTATTTGGCATCTTATTCTCTGCATAAAGTTCATTGGAATATCTGAACAATTCAATCACCATTGTAGGATCTGTAGCGTTGTTTTCATTTAACAAATGGCACCCAAAGTCTATGTGTAAACATTTAGAGTTCACGCATTCACTGTTTTTGTGGTGATCCTCACTTTAGTATGCTTTGTGAATAGAATTTGTGATGCGATCTACTATCAAACTTGTATCTGAACCCTTTGGCATACACTTGCTGGTTGGAGCATGTTAGTTCTGTGTTACGAAGTCTGCAATGCGGATCTCTGATTGAGCTATCTCTAAGGTTTTTGAAGTCTGTTGAAACAAGACAGTGTTTTGAAGCCTAAAATCCCCTGCGAACTTGATTCAGTTAACTATGGAGACAATATGAAGAACAAATTCATGAGGCATTATGGAATATGCGAAGTTAATTGTTGCCATTCTTCTTGAATCTAAATCGTTCTAAGCATACAGGCTTGATTTGTCCCCTTGTGTACTTGTAATGGTTGTGATTGCAATTGTAAAAGTTTTGATGTGTTTATCCCAGTGATCAAACGGTGGATGATTTTGTAAAAGTATTCGGCCTAGATCCTCATCTACAGTGACGTGCCTTGAATACATATACTTGCTCTTGTGTCTGCGAAAAGGAAGTGAAGCCGACTTTAGCAAGTTCGAAGCTTGTTCATTGCATATATGAGAAATAATTCCATGCAACATCTAAGGTAACTTCATGAACAGACGAAGGTATGTCACACTCCTGCAATTAATGAAGAATTGTAGCCACCAGATACATTGCTTCAATGCTTCTAAATATGAATCTTCATCTAGCAAGAATAGAGGTATGAACAAACAATTTTGAATCTTATCTTCTAGTATATTGAAGTTTTGAATTAAGGATTAACCATCAATAGTTAGGGTTTCTACTATTGAGGCACTATATTTCACATGTTCAACAATAATCAATTTGGGCTATATCATCATTTTGTTACTGTAGTGACCTTATTGTCTGTTGGAAAATCCAAAACTGTATGCTGGAATTTAACTTAGATTTCCACACTGAAATGTATAAATATATATATTTTATTAATAATGACTAAATGATGATTTACATTCCCTTCGATGGTATCCCTAAATAGGCAGTGATTGGTCACAAGGGTAAATGGTCATGTCTTTTTGACAATGACTCTTCATTAAGAAAATGGTTTAAATAAATAATTAACTAACTAACTAATTAATTATTTATTATATATATTTTATTAAACTATTTCTATGAATGATTTTTTCATAACATTGCCCCACCCTTAAAAATTGCCTTGTCCTCAAAGCAAGGGTAACAGAGGGCATTGTTGTCAGAGCTTCTCTGTTTCCCATGAGGAGTCTTCTTCTGGATGTTTTTCTTCCACTTGATCAAGTATTCTCTAATAGTTTTGGAACGAAGTACCTTTTCTTTGGTTGTAAGGATAGCTTCAGGTTCTAAGATAATCCTTCCTTCTTCATCGACTTCAGGTATCTCGGTTTGAGCTAGTTGGCTTTGACCTAGTGCCTTTTTGAGGCACGAAACATGGAATACGTTGTGAATTCGACATTTATTGTTAGGATATTCTGATACATAGGAAATAATTAAGTATAACTTGGTCTAGTGTATAATTAGGTAAAATGTGTTTCTTTAGTATGTACTTTTTGTAACTTACAATCCGACGATCACGATATGTTCTAGACATGAAGTGATCTTACGGTTCATTCTCTCCTCGGTATTACCGACACTTGATCTGTGGCTTAACACCCGATTGGTCCATGATCTCTATTTAAAGAGCATGGAGGGTCATTTATAAGGTGATCATTCATGAGAGAAGCTTATGTAATTTTTTTAATCTTTTACATTGGTAAATTGCTTGAAGTGGCTGTGTTGGCTTAGGCCGTGGATTGTTTCCCTCTTTGAGGGTTTTAACCACGTATAGAATACTGGTGTACTGATCTGTGATCTGTTTGTGGGTGGTGTCCTTTAGTGTTTTATCTAAAGAACTTACCTTGTAAATTCCTACATGGTATCAGAGCTATTCGAGGATCGCATTTGTTGGTGATCCAAATTCAAAGCCGGTACGACTGCATCTGACTGTCGTTTCCTAGATCTATTGTTTCTGGCCACTTTCGGTCCGAGAGGATTGCTCTATTGTGTTAGGAGCATTTGTTCTAGTAAGGAACCCCTTTTGTTTCATGAGAAAAGGTTTTCGATAGCCGTAGCGACGTCATTTTTAAGATCTAGAGGTATATGGTCTTTATTTGCAATTATAGTTATTTATCTCTCTATTTATTTTGGTTTATAATCTTCTATAATTTTTTTTTTATTACCGGATCTATACCTTTCATTTCTGCGTATGCTATTTGCCCTGCGACTCTATGTGATCTGGGCAAAACCAAAAACAGAAAGAAATGATTTTTCTCATGCGTATGCTCTTTTTCGTTGCGTCTTAGTATGATGTCGGGAAAATCAGAAACATTGAGGAAAATATATAGTTTTCGACCAAATTTAATTTTAAGTCGCAAGGCTCTTGCTTGTTCGTTTGGTTTATGTGGTTGTTTTTTTTGTTTTGTAGGCAAAAAGGAGTTTTTGAAATAAGCACACACCCCAAAGCTTCAGTGAGCAAAAAAAAACCCCTTCCTCCTTTCCAAAAATTACTAACTTTTTAAACTAGTTCACTTGGTCCAAAGTTACTTTATGAAAATAAAGGTCTTGTGTTCAAGTCTATCTTTTTGTTGAGTTACTTTTTCAAAAATCATATGTAACTTATGTTTTAAAGTTACTTTATGTAAAAGTGTTCTCACCCATTATTAAAAGTGAGTCACTTGTAATTCTAAAGTCATTTTATCTTTTATTTAAGTTACAATTTAGTGGATAGTTCATAAAGTACCATTGTAAAAGTGACTTTCACTTATTTATAAAAGTGGGTCACATAAAGTAATCTTTTTTTTAAAAGTGAGCTAATTAAGTTAAGTTTGGAAAGGGAGGGATTTTTTTTAAATATAACATTATTATTCACTTCCCAACATTCACGTAGTTTGTCGGCATTTTCAACAATTTTTCTTCAAAAAGTCATAATTTCTTCATTCGGAAGCCGTTTTCAGAGCCGATTTTTTTGAATCGGCCTAATTTTTCTAGACCTTTCCATTTGTACACTTAGTTTCAACTTTCAACCTCTACAACTTCAATTTCTTTAAAATGGAAGGTCCATGCCTAGTTATTTTTGACAACCCCAACTACTTCCAATGGCTATCCTACATTGTGGATTTACTTAGAAGTAAAGGTCTTTATAGAATAGTCTCAAGCCAAGAGTCTAAACCTAAAGATGAAAATAAACAAGCCAAATGGGAAAATAAGCAAGATCAAACACATGGGTTGATAGGAATGTCTATTTCTCCAGACCTTAGATTTCATATTGCAGAAATTGATACCCCCGATGAAGCAATGAACAACTCAATAAAGTTTATGGAATTAAAAATGAAATTAGAGCCCATCAACTCGAAAATGAATTGCTTATGTTGGACCCTAATAATTTTTCTTCCATTGAAGATTTTTTGTCCAAGTTGAAGACCCTTAGACTTCTCCTAAAAGGTGTCAAGGTTAAGAAAGAAGATGGTAGCCTTATCTATTCCATTCTTACTAAGTTAGGACCAACATACTCTGTGTTTGTTTCCACCTTCCATTCTACTAGAGAAGCCTTTATTTCTCAATGACAAGAATACAAGTCCCCCTCTTTTGATGCCTTTTGTAATTTTTTAATACGAGAGTAGGAAAATCTCTTACATCTTTGTATTCTTAATACTGGAAACTATTCTAAGAAAGCCTTAGCAGCCCAACAACAACCAAGTTCAAAGAATCCTAAGAAGCAACATCTTAAAAAGAATGGTCCTAAACCAAACAAGGGTCCTAAGCAATTTCAGTCTGACAACGAAAAATCAACTCAACAAAATGATAAGGCAACTAAAAACAAAGGGAAGAAGACTGATAGACATTACAACTGTTGTAATCATGATGACCACTTAGAATCCAAATGCTTTAAGAAGATGGAAGCCTTGGAAGCAACAATGAAAAAGCATAACATCCATTTGGAGCACTCTTCAACTTCAACTTCATTTTCAGGAATAACATTATTTGCATGTGGTTGTCAAGCATCTCGGTCTGGTTATGCACTAAATGTATCTTCTTCTTCTTATTCTCATGAGTGGCTCATTGATTCTGGAGCTTCTTATCACATGGACAAAAGCGAAACCATGTTTTCTTCTTTAAATGATTGTAACACCAAAAATATATATGTTAGTGATGATAGATCTCTTAGTATTGTAGGGTCTGGAACTATTCATCTAGACAATGGTCAATTTAATGATGTATTATGTGTTCCTACCTTGTCCTGCAACCTTTTATCTGTATATCAGATAACTCATTCAGGGGAAGGTAAAACCGTTGAATTTTCACCTCATGATGTTGTAATTAAGACTTTAGAGATTCTAGACAAATTTTAGCTATTGGCATTGCTCATGATTCTACAAGGTTGTATAAGTTTAACAACTTTGGGTCATCAACTCTTCCCTCGGTATTTGTTGCTCATAATGATGAAGTGAACAAACTTTGGCATGAGTGTTTTGGTCACTTAAACTATCGTTCCCTTCAAAATCTATGTAAAGAAAATATGGTGACATGTTTTCCTATGGTATCTTGCAGAGATGGTGTTTGTTTCAGATGTGTACTCGGAAAACATCATCGGGATAGTTTTCAAGAATGTGCCTCTTGGCACTCCTCAACCCCTTTTACAGCTTGTGCATAGTGATTTATGTGGTCCATTTCCAGTGGTTTCATTCTCTGGCTATAAGTATTTCTTAACTTTCATTGATGATTTCTCTAGATGCACTTGGGTATACTTCTTAAAACTCAAGAGTGAAGTCTTTAACATGTTCTTGGCCTTTAAGGTCTTTGTTGAGAAACAATATGGACATCAAATTCTTAAGTTAAGATCTAATAATCGTGGAGAATATGTTAACAACAAATTCATCAACTTTTGCACTGAGAATGGATTTCGATTGCAACATACTGTTCCATATACTCCATAGCAAAATGGTGTAGCTGAAAGGGAGAATCACACCTTAAAGGAATTGGCTAATTGTATGCTTCAATCTAAAGGACTTGGTCTTAATTTTTGGGCAAAAACAATTAACTGTGCAAATTATATAGTAAATCACACTCCAACATAGGTTTTAAGGCTTTATGTTTCTCATCTAAAATATGGGCCCATGCTTTACTTCCAAAAACACGAAAGTGACTTACATCTGGTTTAATTGAACTCCATGCTTCTTCTGGAGCGATATTCTTTATTTTGAAGATGTCAAAGGATATAGACTTCTTCAACCTAAACAAAAAAAATGTTATCACTAGAAGAGATGTAAAGTTTATTGAAAATATATCAGTCTACAAGCCTAGTTCGGTGAATTTGCCACCTCTCTCTCTCTTCTACTTCTGAAAATATTTCTTCTTTAGATGATGACAACGAGGATGACAATCCTTCCCCACTTTCTTGGGATCCTCCATCAGCTTCTCAGCTTCCAGAATGGATCCGCGCTACTCGGGATGCAACAGGTGCTCTTGCAGGTGATCCTACAGATCAATGTTGTACACGTTCTCAGTTCGATAGGGCCTTTTTTTTTAACACGATCGATTACTATTGTATTATAAAAACTTCAAAAGAGGAACGCGTCTTGTTACATAGGATGGAAGGAGCGAAGAGGAATGGATCCAAAATGGGTGCGCAGACCTTTGATCCATTTCGTTAGACTTGTGTATTAAGATATGAAGGATATAACGACTATATTGTTGTACAAACTGTCCTAAAAGAAAGCAGTGTTTGCATAACATAAGGAATTTTACATATATTGATTTACTGAATCGTCGGGCGGGAGCTCTTTTTTCCCACTGATCTTTGTAGAGGCCTCTCCATCATACTTTGAGTCATTGTTTTTATATGATTGATAGCTTCTTCTAGGTGGTTGCACCTTTCTTTAAGGCTTTCAATTTCTGCCCTCTGTTTCTCCAGCTTTTTCCTCTTAGATTTGCTGTCTGCCTGGACTTCTTCCTTGAGATCATTGAAGTGCTTGACAAAAAGAGCAATCATGAAACAATGAGCTTTACAAAGAGTGCAGCTGTTATTGGTAATGACACGATCGAGGGGATTATCAGACATAGCTAATAGGCCTTGAGAAGTCTTGAGGCGGAGAATGAAAGGTAAAATGTAGAGATGGAAAGAAGGGATGTTAGATGCTGAGAAAGTAGAGGGTTGGTGGAACAAATGAAAGGTAGAAGAGTTGATCAGAAAGTAGCTCGAGAATCCACAGGTATACAACGGAGAGGAGGGAGGGGCCGAGACAGGAAAGGAACAACTTCTTCGGAGGGAACGAGAGAGCAGGGAGACAGGGTCCTGAGGAGCGGATTCCGACAAGGGAGGGAAGATCTGCTGCACGGTGAGAAAAAGACTATTAGAAAAAATGAAAATACAAGCTCGAAAAATACGATCATTACTGCGCCAGTCAGGGCTTGAAGAACCTCTTCGGCTGGGGAGCACTGAGATCATTTTAGACCGTTTAATATTCGAGCTGATGACTGCCTGAGCATATTTGGAGGGAGCACTACTGGGGCACGAGCTTTTTCTAGTATGACAAAGAGCAACTAAGGCACTGAACTGGATGCTCTGAGGTGTTTCCTGCTGTATATAAACAAATTCAAAGATCGGGGCCGCAGTATGCAAATCGTCCAGATCAGGGATTTTCCTGTCCAGGATGTCACTTCGCGTATTTTTTGAGCAGCCAATGCAGATTATGATAAGATTGTTGCCTACCTTCTGATGAGTTTTGTCACGGGACCTGTCCAAATCCATAATCCAGTACCGATTTCCTATAGCCCTGCAGATTCCAGTGACTGTGCTTTTGATATGAAGAAGTACCTTGTTAGAGGAGAAATAGTCATCATTCCGGTTGTTAGAATTTATAGGGAAGGCGAAAATTTTATTGAGGTGACTAATGAAGTCTTGGTTCCCGAGCTCAGCGGAGGGGAGATACAACTTATGGGATTGGTTTGACATAGATTTGATCATTCTCCCGAACCTGTTCTGTAGGTCTGTTGACAACACTATTGGCAAGTGAATTTGCCTTAGTGTTGTTGTTTCTCATAACATGCGTGTATTGTGTAATCCCCAACTGATTTGAATTATCCTTGATCCTGTGCTTGATGTTGTTGAGAGCCTGTTTCTTGAATTCTCCCCCTGAGGCCATAACAACAATCACAATTGCTGAGTTGCTAATTATGATTGGGTTTTTGGCTTGCAATTTTTTCAAAATGCTGGTGCCTAGAAGAAGACTGTTGGCCTCCACCATATTGTTCGTCATGTTTCCCAATCCCCATTCATAAGTAATGATAACTTGCCCATTCTGATCTTTGATTATTCTCCCTGCCCCTGCTTGACCAGGGTTATTTTTGGAAGCACCATCGAACTGGAGTGTGATTTTCTTTTGGTCTTGTATCCATTTTTCTATGTCTTCTTGAGATCCCCTGAGCTTCCAATTGATCCCTCCCTTGCCTGCATTTGTTGGAGGTTGCATGTTCTTGACGTAGTTTAACTGGAATTTATTATACCACTCTTCCTCTTTCTTTTTCCAGTTGGAATGATCAGATTGTGAAATTGAGTTGGCACTTACCATTTCAGCAACTAGGCCCATAGTTTTGGCCAAGGTGCGAGCTGGGTTAGGTTTTTGATTTTTAAAGATGCAGTTGTTCCTGGTGAGCCATATTTGCCAACTGAGTGCTGAAGGGATACATTTCCATAATCAGATGATAGTGTTCTTGCCTTTTTTTTATGTGGGGGTAACTTTTCTCCCAGTTTCTGTTGTGGGTTGAGAGCTGGTTGAAGGTTTCTCTATGTCTCAGGGGACTGACGATTTGATTCCAACAGTATTGTGCAAAAGGGCAATCTATAAAAAGGTGCTGAGTGCGCAGAGGCAGCAAATTGAGTGACCGTGAATCCCTCTTTTTTTGAGATTTTCAACAGTGAGAATCTTCCCTTTTAGGAGGGTCCAAGCGAAGAATTTTATCTTTGGAAGGCATTCGGTGTTCCACACAGTTGATCGAAGATTCCAGTTATCTAGATTGGGGTTGGAATGGAGGAGTTTGTACCCTTCTTTTACAGTGAACTGACCTCTGTTGGGGTCCCAAATGAAGCTATCACGAGCCTCTTTATTTAAAGGGGCTGATCCCGACAGAGAGACCTTGAGGTCTGCCCATTGTTTCCTGAGATGAATTGAGAGGGGGAGATCCTTCCAAGCACACCAACAATTGTGATCCCACACTGAGATGTCAAATAGAGAATGCAGATTTTTGGCCTCCATCCATAATTTCAAAGAATTGAACTGCTGAAGGAGGTTTCTTGGTTTCGATCCCATAATTCTATCAGTCCAGATGTTTATTTCTTTGCCATTTCTAGGCGACTTAGATATATGATTTTTTATTTGGGGGAGGACTTTTTTGATAAGTTTCCAGACTGGAGTGCATGATCTTTCCACTATTACCTCAGTGAGAACATTGGAGTGCAGTCCATTGAGATATTTTCTTTTGAGAGCCTCAACCCACCAGGTACCTTTTCCCATAAGCATTCTTCAAACCAGTTTGAAGCCCATTGCTTTGTTGGTAAGGCTTGGGATTTTAATTGCTATTCCCCCTTTTTCAAAATGGAGGGTAACTTGATCCCATCTGACCAAATTGAATTTTTTTGAGTCTTGTTTCCCTCCTTGCCAGAGGAAGCTTCTCATGATTAACTCTAGATGCTTGTGGATGCTGGCAGGGGCTAGAGTGACAGCATATTGGTATATGGGGAGAGCTGAGAGGAGTGCCTTTATGAGGGTGGTCCTGCCCGCCAAGTTTAGCCACGACAACGCCCAACTGTGGAGAAGCCCTTTCATTTTTTCGATCTGCTTGGTCCAAATCTTAGTCTTGACAACTTCTTTTGCCAAGGGAAGGTCAAGATAAGTAAAGTGGCTCCAATTTCTTTGAACAGGGATGTCCATGATCAAAGAGATTCTTTGCATGATTTGGAGAGAGACATTCCAAGTGTAGATTTTGCACTTGTTGTTGTTTAGCAATCCCCTTGAGACTGCCAGGAAGGTATCCAAGGGGCGGAGCGGCATGGGATTCCGGGAGGGGCTTAACTTTAGGGCCAGGTTGGATGGGGTTAGACTTCTTTTTTTTTACTTGCTACCATGGGCCTTCAGTAGTTTCAGCATTATCATTCAGATCATTTACTTTTATCTTGTTATATCTATTAGCGAAATGTCTGTATTCATGGCATACCTTACATTTGAACGGGATTTGTTCGTAGTCCAACTGCTGAATATGAGTCCATTGGTCCACTTTGATCTTGATTGCTTCCGGTAGTCCTTTTCCTAAGTCGAATTCAACGCAAATCCTTGCACAAGCATGCATATTGTCCTTTGGTTCACATCTGTCAATGTATTTTCCCATAGTGTTCCCAATAGCTTTAACAGATTCATCCCCCCAGCAATGCAAAGGGAGGTGAGGCAGGCGAACCTAGACTAGAACAACATTTGGGATATCCATTTCTGGATCGAAGTCAGGGGACCATCTGTTCAGGTAGAGGCCTCTCGAATCCATGAAGTAGGGCCCATTTCTGAAGATGAGGTTTCGGTCTTCAATGGATTCAAAGAGGAAGGTATAGTAGCCCCTTCCACAGAACCTAATGGCGATTTTCCCTTGAATGATCGCGCCCCAGTTACGTTCAACCCATTTCTGGACCGCTCTGGGGGAGGGCCAGAGGCCAGTAAACTGGCCTACCAGGCCCCTCTCAGCTAAAGAGATCGCTGCCTTCCTCGGGAGACTGGGAGGAAGAGAGATTTTAGGGATGTCGGCCAGCTTCTTGACAAACTTTGATGCTGTAGGACGGATTCTTGAGGAAGGATTTTCTGAAATGAGAGAAGCGAAAATTTTTGCTTGATCTTCATTATCTTGCTGAGGGATGGAGTCAGTCCCAGCCATGAGCGGAGCAGAGGGAGGCTAGACACTCCGTTGACCAGAGGGAGGCAGAGGCTGTGAGAGAAGCAATGAGAGAAGCCCCAAAGCTGGGGCCGGGCAGGAGGCCCGAGAGGGACCACGGGAGACGGAAGAAGATAGAGATGGAGGAGCCCAGGCGGGCCAGCAGACGCAGGAGAGGGCCCAGCAGCAGGGCTGCCAGGCAGAAGGCCTGCAGGAGGCCTGCTGAGGCCGCAGAGGGCAGCGCGGGAGACTCAGTTCAAAAAATCGCCATTGCTCTTGTTGCGGCGCATATCCATGGATAGGGCCTCTTCTTTACTGGCTCAAGCTTCAGGGAATTATGATCCTGGCACCTTTGTAGAAGGTTCAGGCCATCCAGATTGGGATGCAACTATGAATGAAGAATATCGTTTATTATTAACAAATGATACGTGGGACCTTGTTCCTCTTCCAAAGGGACGAAAACTTGTTAGATGCAATTGGGTTTACAGAACCAAGTTTGGACCAGATGGGAAAGTTGATAAACATAAAGCTCGTCTTGTTGCTAAGGGTTTTTCACAAGTTGAAGGCATTGACTATACTAAAACCTTCTTCCCTGTTGCCAAAATGAACTCTATCCACCTTGTTGTTTCCCTTACTGCCTCTTTCAAATGGGAAGTCCATCAGATTGATGTTACATCCAATTTTTTGCATAGGGATTTGCATGAAGAAATGTATATGGAACAACCTCATGGCTTTAAACAAATAGACTCTAGCTTTGTATGTCGGCTTCAGAAATCCCTTTATGGTCTCAAACAAACCCCCCGGGCTTGGTATGCCAAAATGGATAGCTTTCTTTTAGATACCGACTTTCCTAGGTGTCATTTTGACAATACTGTTTACACCAAGAAAGTGGATAAGTCTCTTATCATTCTTGTTCTTTATGTTGATGATCGTATCCTTACTGGTAGTGATCCCAACCTTATAAACCATGTGAAGTCCAACCTTAAAAAGCAGTTTGAAATGACAGACTTAGGACACTTGCATTATTTTCTTGGTCTTCAAGTCTTGCAATTCAGAGAAGGCATTTCCCTTTCCCTGTCGAAGTATGCCTGTGATCTTCTACGTCACTTCCACATGGAAGACTATAAGCCAACACCTTCTCCCTTTCAGTCTGGAGCCAAACTTTCAGTCACTTGTACTTCCCTTGAAGTTGATGCTACCTTATATCGTCAACTTGTTGGAAAATTTTTGTATCTGACCCATACTCGTCTTTACCTTTCCTTTGTTGTTGATCTTGTTGCTCGGTTTATGCAAAACCCACATGAAAGTCATTGGAAAGCAGCTAAAAGAATATTTTGTTATGTTCGAGGTACAATTTAGTTTTGGATTCATTACAGTGCAAAAGCATCTCCTTTATTGGTTGGTTTCATTGATTCTGATTGTACTGGTGACCCCGATGATCGGAAGTCTACTACAGGTTATGTCTTCACTCTTGGTTTTGGACCTATTACATGGGCTTGCAAGAAACAAAGTGCCATTTCTCTTTCTTCAATAAAAGCAGAGTATTGTGGCGCCGTTGATGCTAGTATGGAAGCCTTGTGGCTTCGTCAAATCCTGTCAGAGTTTGGTTTTCAGCAGCACCATCCGACTACACTTTGGTGTGATAATCAAACTGCCATTCAACTATGCAAAGATCTAGTCCAACATCAGCACAACAAACACATTGAACTACACATGCACTTCATCAGAAGGCTCATTCATGGCCTTGTTCTTGAAGTGCAATATTGTTCAACCGATGATCAAGTTGTAGACATCTTTACAAAGGTTCTCACAGAGGCGAAGTTTACTAAACTTCGATTTATGGTTGGAGTTTAGGAAGTTGTCACTAAGGGGGGATAGCCTCTAATGCCTCCTTCCTTCTCCTATTGTGACATCTTTGTACATCCTTCAATCCTATCCCAAGTTGCTCTTAAGGGGGGATGTTAGGATATTCTGACACATAGGAAATAATTAAGTATAACTTGGTCCAGTGTATAGTATGTGTTTCTTTAGTATGTACTTTTTGTAACTTACAATCCGACGACCACGCTATGTTCTAGACATGAAGTGATCCGAGGGTTCATTATCTCCTCGGTATTACCAACACTTGATCCGTGGCTTAACACCCGATTGGTCCATGATCTCTATTGAAAGAGCATGGAAGGTCATTTGTAAGGTGACCTTTCATGAGAGAAGTTTATGTAATTTTTTTTCTTTTACATTAATAAATTGCTTGATGTGGTCGCGTTGGCTCAGGCCGTGGACTGTTTTCCTATTTGAGGGTTTTAACCACGCATAGAATACTGGTGTACTGATCTGTGTCCTTTGGTGTTCTATCTAAAGAACTACCCTGTAAATTTCTACATTTATTTGGTAGTTTCAATCCATAAGCTATGTCATTGATTTTCCTGATTATTTGGGAAGGCCCATAGAACTTTGGAGCTAGCTTGTTTTTTTTTCCTGTTTTCAGGGATAACTGCTTGTAAGGTTGTAGTCTTATGAAGACCCAATCTCCTTCGAATTCTCTTTCTGAACGGTGCTGGTCAACTCGTGGCTTCATTCGATTTTTTGCAGTTGCTAGGTTTTCCTTTAATATCTGGATAATCTTTTAACTTTCTTCCAAATGGTTCTTTATTGCTTGAACATTAGTGCCATTAATGCAAAATCTTTCCGTCTCGGGGGTTAATAACCATACAGGGCTTGGAATGGAGTCGTTTTGGCTGAGGTATGATAGGTTGTATTGTACCACCATTCTGCTAAATGCAACCACGATGACCATTTGCTTTGCTTGTCAAATATGAAGCATCGTAGGTATGTTTCTAAATACTTATTTACTATTTTTGTTTGACCATCTGTTTGCAGACGGTAGGATGAACTCATGTTAATGGTTATTTCAGCTTGGCTGCAAATCATTCGAGAAATTCCCCTTAAATCTTACATCTCTATCACTAACGATGACTTTAGGTAGACCATGTAGCTTGTAGATGTTTTTGCAAAAGACTTCTGCAATTTGCTTGGTTGAGTCCGTTTTCTTGACTGCCATAAAGTGTGCATATTTAGTGAGTCTATTTACTACAACAAATATTTTGTCCTTACCATCAGACATAGGTAAACGTTGATGAAATCCATGGAGATTTCTTCCCATTTTTGATTTGGAACATGTAAGGGATGTAACAATCCACGGGTTGAGACGTTTTCACTTTTACTTCTTTGACAAATGTCGCATTCGGCTACGTACTTCTGAATTTTCTTACTCATTCCCTTCCAATAGAACGATTGACGTGTGTTGTAGTATGTCTTAAAGAACCCAACATGCCCAACGACAGGGGAATTGTGTGATTCCTTTAGAGCTTTTATTTTAAATTTGGATGGAGGACTTAGGTAAATCCTACCCTTATACCATAGTATGTCATTTTGCCATTCAAAATTAGGATGCTGTCATTTTTTCGATTATCGAACAAGAGTCTGGATCCTTGGCATATTGAGTTCGGATCTCGTCCAACCATTCAGGGACTACTACCAATGTGGAGCATGTTTTGATGTCTTCATCTTTATGTGATAGAGTGTTGACAACCACATTATCCTTTCCCTTTTTGTGCAAAATTTCCATGTCAAATGTGGCCAGTTTCTATTTCCACTTCTGTTGATCTGTTGCTAATGTTTTTTGTTGTAACAAGAATTGTAGATTGTTATGATTTGTGGGGATTGAAAACTTGCTATAAGTATTGACACCACTTGCTTAATGCATGAATAATGGCCAACATCTCTTTATGGTAGATAGACTTCAAGCTTTCCCTGTTATAAAGCTTTTGACTTTCGTAAGCTATGGGGTGACTGCTTTGCATCAGTACTGCTCCAATCCCAAATCTTGAGGCATCACATTCTACCACAAAAGGTTTGGAAAAATCTGGGGTTGCCAAAACTGGGGTAGAAGACATTATCTCTTTTAAGGATTCAAAGCATTCGTCTGCCTTATTGTCCCATTGAAAGGAATTTTTCTTTAGTAGATTTGTTAGGGGAGCAGTCACATGTGCATAATTTTTTATGAACCTTCTATAGTATCTAGTTAATCCAAGGAATCCCCTACGTTTTGATATATTCTTCGGCTTGGGCCAATCTTTGATTGCTTTAATCTTACTAGGATCTACTTTTACTCCTTTAGATGTGTTGTGTCCCAGATATTCAACTTCCTTCTGTCCAAAGGTACATTTTGATAATTTTGCATAAAATTGATTCTTCTCCAATACGGAAAGTACTTCTTCTAGATGCTTGAGGTGCCCCTTCCATGTTTTGCTATAGACGAGGATATCATCAAAGAAAACCAATATGAATTTTTGCAAGTATGGGCAAAAGAGTTCGTTCATGGTTGCTGGAAGGGGGCTGGTGCATTTGTTAGACCAAATGGCATTACCTTAAACTCATAAAGCCCTTCATGAGTTTTGAACGCAATCTTCTCAACGTCTTCCAATCTTTCTTGGATTTGATAATAGCCTGACCTCAAATCTAATTTTGAAAAATATTCTGCGCCATGGAGTTCGTCTAACATCTCATCAATAAATGGAATGGGAAATTTGTGTTTAATAGTAATCTTGTTTAATCCTCGATAATCTATACACAATCGGAAGTATCCATCTTTCTTTCGGACTAACACTATTGGAGCCGCATACAAACTTCTACTTTTCGTAATGCCTCCACATTTTAGCAGATCTTGTATTAGCCTTTCTATCTCTGTTTTAAGATGATGGGGATAATGATATGGCTTGACATTCACAGGGGTTGCATTTGGTTTGACCTCAATGATGTGTTCGATCTTTCTTTCGAGAGGTAATTTCATGGGCAATTCTTGAAATACTTTGTCATATTTATGGATTAGGGATGTAACTCCAAACTGTTGGTGAGTCCCCTCCATAGATAACAACTCTAACTCTTGGCACTGTGCGATGAATACTAGAGCTCCTTTGCGAATAAGTTTCTTCATTTGTTGTGCCGATATGATTTAGGTAGGAGCCTGGAAACCGAACAATTTATACTTTCTTTTTTTTTGTAGGCTGGGGCGGGACTCTCCGATTTACATGTCCATTAAGTACCCCTCAACGGGCGAAGGGTAGCCCAAGATTTGAACCCAAGACTTCCGGTTCGGTGAGACTTCATTTCCACGGCCATTGCCGCTTGAGCTACCCCATGTGGACAATTTATACTTTCGTATTCCACTTGAACTTAATGAATTGTTTCTGGTGGTTTGTGGAATACATCCCCAACGTTTGTAACCATTGTATTCCCAGGATGACTTCTACACCTCCCAAGGGAATTGTGTAAAAGCTAGACTACATTTCGTAATCGTTTAGTTGCATTTTAACTTTATGGCACTTCCCTACACTGTCTATTCTTTTTCCATCTGCCACCATAACCTTTATATCTGTCACAGGATATGCAAATAGATTTAGCCTCTTTACGACATTGACATCTATAAAATTGTGGGTGCTTGCTGAACCTATTAACACTAACTTTTTGCTTCTTAATATGTTCCTTAATCTTCAATGTTTGTGGCTGGGCTGTCCCTATGGTCGCTGCTAGAGAAATTCTCGACATGTTTTCTTCTTTTGGACCTAGATTAGGAGTCTCATTTTCTTCATTAGTTTCTTTGTCAGGGTCACTATCTAAAGATTCCTCTTCTTGTTCTGCTTCGCAATTGTAGAGTTTTTGTGTGTTGCACTTATGTCCTGGAGAGTATTTGTCTTCGCACGTCCAACATTTGCCATCCTTTTTCTTTTCAAAATTTGACTATTGTTTTCCTCCTCGCAATGGGGGTGGAATAATATTTAAAAAAATAATAATAATAACATATATATATTATTTATTTATTAATTATAAATAATATAATTTAATAAATATAAAGTTTTATAACTATATTATATAGTTATTAAACTTATAACCCAATGTAAGGAAAAAAACGAAGTGAAAAGGTCAACGAAGGACGGTCAGACGATGCATGAATGCGGTGTGAAATTTTATCTATTGCAGCTACTGGAAATTGTTCTTCTAACTGAAAATTTAATTATGTAGTTATTTGCTATGACAAACAATGAATAAAATCACAACTGCAATTTTCACCATAAAATATTGCGAAAAATAAAATACTGGAAACTGAAAAATTTTAGTGCACAATAATTTTGACACAGTTATTTTTGGACATTTGTCCCTGGAAAAACCCAACTTGGGAAAACTAGTGCAACAGATGAGATTATTAATCTTCAACAACAATTCTGAGTACAATAATTTAGATGTCCAACTGGCAATCTAATCTGAGGAAAACACTGGCAAAAATATCATAAGAATTTTCCCTCACCCACAGCTATTTTTTGCCTCCGAAATTGCCTCCATAGCCTCTGCGCTGAGCTTCCTGCGTCACCCTTTGTGCAGAGCTTACGCTGGCCCCTTGGAAATTTCGACCTTCCTTCCTTTGCCTGGAAATCTTCCTCCCATAATGTTGCTGACCTCCTCTTCCACTTGCTACTGACCCTCTGGATCTATCTTCTTTGCCGAGCTGCTGCTATTGAGAAAATAGCACTGCCCGAGCAACTGAGTATCTGCACTGGATAATTTCTCCATCACCACATCCACTTCCTCTTATAATCCATTGTTGGAGCAACAACGACTAAGATTAAAACTTAATCAATGGTTAGGATCACCTCTAGATCGATCTGTGTGAGTTTCTATATGATTCTCACCTTATCTCAATTAATACTGATTAATTAACCATATTTCTTAAGTTTAGATTTGGGAAATATTTAAAAAATGGTTAATAATCTAATTGAGAGACTTCTAGGTGGAATTTCCAGAAACGATTTATGGGTTTTGGAGATCTCATGTATTCTAGCATATCCACCAAATTTCGTGGCTAGAACACATCCGATGCTACAAAAACTAACACGTGGTCGTGTGGCGGGGTTGCAGACAACAAGTAATTGAGAATGAAGAGGGAGAAACAATGTGACGAAAGTCTTTGCAATCACACAAGACCTGTCGGTTCTGGAGGATGCGGGGAATAGAGGTACCACAACATTCGGGAGGAGTGAACCGACATAACAACAGTGGTTGGGGAATGATCGGATAAAAGGCACGACAGGGAAGGCAAAATGAACCAGTGGCTAAGGGTGTTGGGAAAATTATGTATGCAACAAAGCAACCGAAAGAATCGCCACTACTTTGATACCACTGTCGGAAAACGCAGAACTGTACGCTGGAATTTAACTTAGATTTCCACACTGATAAATATATATAATATTATATATATTTTATTAATAATGACTGAATGACGATTTACATTCCCTCTGACGGTATGCCTAAAATAGGTAGTGACTTGTCACGAGGGTAAAATGGTCAATGTCTTTTTGACAATGACTCTTCATTAAAGAAAATGTTTATTTATTATTTATTATATATATTTTATTAAACTATTTCTATGAATTATTTAAGTAGATAGTAAGGGTTTCTAATCATTATGCAGTAGTAAAAGCTTCTTCCTAATATCAACTAACAACCATATAGTAACAAGGGTTACATTGTCTTATCATTGAGGGTTTTTGTTATTATTGCAGTAGGGTTTTGGAGTGAAGGTTTGGTTGACTGTTGTATCTATATTTATTGTAAGTGGGCCATTGTCCCCGATACAAGAGCCCACAACAATTTACTGGAAACTACTCATTATAAGTGGGTCATTGTCTCTGGTATGGGAGCCCACAATGGTTGTCAAATCATTATTATTTTTTCAGGGTGGTTAGGTAGTGCTAGGCAGGTGATTGAAGTCACCTTCAGGTTGTAGCCTGAAAATACTTTAGGGTGGCAAAGGTGGTGCGAGGGCAAGTTGGAACGTCCTTCCAGTGGGTGCTAGTAAAACAAGGCATCGAAGAATCCTTTCAGGTGTTGGTGGTGTCTGATAAAACCAAAACGCTTTCTCCAAAGTACTAGGGAGTTGGGGCTTTCCTTTCAGTTGCTGCTGAAGCATTGGTGTACTCATAAAATTATTAGAGAAGCGTTTGGTGGTTTTTCTCTCGGAAGGGTTTCCACCTAATTTTTTTTGGTGTCCACAGTCTTTGATTCTATGCACTATTGATTTATGGTTTTAATCTAACGTTGAAAATAATTAATGATTTGAAAAGAAAAATTAACTTATTGTAAGTTAAATACTGATTCACCCCCTGCTCAGTATTTCCAACAATTGTTATCAGAGCCAGTCCTTGTACAATCAGTGTAACTGTTGAAGGGAGATCATGGAGCACACCAAGAATGGAGTTCCTCTATTCAATGGGAAAAGCTATGCACTATGGAGTGGAAGGATGTAAATATATATACTTGCACAAGGATATGATATTTGGGACACTGTTGAAAATGGTTACACTGCACCATCCTCTCCTCCAGGCTCCAACAGATGAAAAAGGTAAGAAACTTGTCGAGAATGATGCCAAAGCCGAGAATGCCATTATAAGTGGACTCTCTGAATCTGTCTATGTTAAGGTTTTGGGATGTAAAACAACTCAGGAGCTTTGGGGCAAACTTTGAAACATATATGAAGGAGACTAAAAGGTTCAAGAAGCAAGACTTCAAATTTGTAGAACACAATTTAAGCAACTTAAGATGAGAGGAGACAAGAATATTGCAACTTATTTTCATCGTGTAGATGAAGTAACAAATGCCCTGGAAGGACTGGGTGAACCACTAAAGTTTCTAAGATCTCTTCCAACAAGATTTAATCCTAAATTTTATGTCCTAGAAGATAGATTAGACTTGGACAAACTTAGCATGGATGAGCTATACGGGATTCTTACAGCTTATGAAATGAGGAATGAACAAGTAGAGCCATCTACAAGTGAAGCAACATTCAAGGTCTCAAAGAAGACAAGCAAGAACAAGTAGAAACCAAAACAAAAGTCCAACCAAAGTAACAATGATGGCTCAGATGAAGAAGTAGCCAACCTTGTAAGGAAATTGAAGAGAGGAATTGACAAGTTCAAAGGTAAGCTCCCTATAAAATGTTTTAGTTTTGGAAGAATTGGTCATTTTGCTTCAAAATGTCCCTATGCAAAACAATCTGACAATGATGAAGAAGATGAAGCTCCTAAGAAAAAGAAAAATCAAAAGAGGAAGAAGAAACAAAACAAGAAGAAAATGCCTAAGAGAAGCTTCGATTTTAAGGAATATAGTTATGCATCTGACAGTGATAGTGATAGTGATTCAGAACAGGTACTGTTTATGGCTTTTGAAAATGAAGATGTCCCGGAGGATGAAGAAAATGTGGAAGGAGAAGTTGACTTGAAGGCAAGTTGATAAGTGCTCTTGATGATTTGAAGGCAGAAAGGAAAAATGTCAAGAAATTGAAAAAGGAACTAAATAAATTAAAAGAACAAATTGGGGACTTTACAAAGATCATCAATTTAAAAACACAATTAGAAGAAGAAAAGAGGATTGAAGAATCGCTCAACAAAGAATTGGAAGAAAGCTCCAAGGTAAGAGAAAAATTGGGATCAGAAATAGTTTCCCTCTAAAAGGAAGCCCATAAGAAAAATGTGCAACAAAATTTCATGATTAACTCAAAAATATTGGAAGAGATCATTGGTAATCAAAGGTCATGTGATGAGAAAACCAGGTTAGGTTATAATACAAATTTTGTTAAGGGATCAAGCTCCATGACAGGGAAAGAAGATGAACAAAAAAGGTTATGGTGAAGCTGTCAAGAAATCCATTAGGAAGTAACAAACATCTTCAACTCAAGATCAATGAACTAGAGGAATGCTCAAGCAACAATCGAATGACAACTCATAGGAAGGTTCAAAAAGAAGTGCGCCACTAAGAAGATTCTCTTCCTCCAGGTATCAAACTATTTTCCTTGGTGTTTGTTATTCTTGCAACAATTTTGGGTACAAACTTGTGAATCGCCATGCTAGAAACAAAAGAACCTATGATAACTATGTAAGGAGACCCCGTGAAGATCACAATCAAAACTACAATTGTTTTGCATTACTGAACAATGAAGTTGAATGCCGTAAGTGTTCTAATTTTGGACATACAACACAAGACTGTCGGATGAGCGCTCCTTTGAAAGAGGCAAAGCCAAAATTCAATGCTCCTTCGAAAGTATGGAAAAGGAAAGATGAGATATGCAGTCTTGCATTTACTGCAGAATGCAAGAAACATGAATGGTTAATTGACAATGATTGTTCAAAACATATTACAAGAGACAAGGATAGGTGTATAGACTTGTAGAAGGACAAAGATGGAACGATATCATTTGGAAATAATGGATCATCCAAAGTTTTGTGAAAAGGCACAATTAAGATTGGAGGTAAAGGTGCGAAGGCAAAAAATGCCTTGCTCATAGAGAACTTAAATCATAGTTTCCTGAGCATGTGTCAGATGGAAAGGAAACATGTTGTGTAGGAAAGGAAGATGAAAGTTGGTTATGGCATAGAAGAATGGTTTATGTTCACTTTGACAACCTTGTCAAGGTCAACAAGAAGGAAGGAGTCAAAGAATTGCCTGAAATCCCAAAACCTGCAAATTCCATATGTAAACATTGTTGACATGCAAAACAGACCGAGGTTGAATTTGAGACTAAGGAACATTCTACCTCAAAGCCACTAGAGCTAGTGCACAACGACTTATGTGGACTTATGTGGACCTATGAGAACTAAAGGGCTGAAAGGTAAGTTATACTTCATATTATTCATTGATGATTACACCCGAATGATAGCTATCAGCGGCATTAAGAAGAAATCACAAGCTTTCAAGCATTTCAAGATATACAAAGAAATGGTTGAAAGTGAAACTGATTTGAAGATAAAGTGCTTGAGATCGGACAACAACGCTGAGTTTACATCTAAAGAATTTCAACACTATTGTGAAGAACATGGCATAAAATGACAGTTCTCAGCAACGAGGACACCTCAACAAAATGGAATTGCAGAAGGGAAGAATGGGACTATAATTGAAATGGCCAGGACCATGTTGAGTGACTCAAAATTAAGCAATACCTTTTGAGTCCAAGCAGTTTAATCCACAATTTATATTCTAAACAGAGGAATGCTTAGAAGTAACAGTGATAAAACTCCTTATGAATTATGGAAAGGAAGACTAGCCAATGTCAAGCACTTCAAGGTCTTTGGAAGTAAATGCTATATAAAGAGGGATGACTCAAAGATTGGCAAGTTAGATGCCTGAGTGGATGAAGGCATCTTTGTTGGGTACTCCACCAAAAGCAAGGCGTACAAATGTTACAATCTGAGACTTTGGAAAGCATCAATGTGACATTTGATGAAGGGTGTATGACATAGACCAAACAAGATTCAACAGAACAAAAGATAAAAGAACCAAGCGAAGAAGAGAAGGTGAAGGAAGAGCCATTAGAAGAAGAACCAGAGGAACCAGTAGATAAGTAAGCAGAGACTGATCAACAAACATATGTAACATCTTCTAAAGCACCTAAGAAATGTTACCAGAAAAATCATCCGTTAGAATAGATAATTGGGGACGTAGATGCAGGGATTGGAACCAGAAGAAGGCAGTAAGCACATGTGGCAGATGAAAAACACTATGCCTTGCTATCAACCTTTGAGCCTTGCTGTTTGGTGAAGCTAGCCATGATGAACACTAGATCAAGGCCATGAATGAAGAACTTGATCAAATTGAAAAGAATGACACATGGGAACTGGTGCCAAGACCGAAGGACAAGAATATCATAGGCACAAAATGGTTCTTCTGGAACAAGATGAATGAAGATGTATAGTTTACCAGAAACAAAGCCAAATTAGTCTGTAAGGGATATGAATAGGTAGAAGGAATTGATTTTGAAGAGACCTTCACTCCCGTAGCAAGAATGGAAGTCGTCCGAATGTTCTTGGCATATGCTTGTTCCAGAAAGTTCAAAGTATATCAGATGGATGTCAAATCAACTTTTCTGAATGGTGATTTGGAAGAAGAAGTTTTAAAGGATTTATAATGACCAATAAAAAGACTATGTATGCAAGTTAAATAAAGCACTATATGGTGTCAAGCAAGCCCTAAGAGCACAATATGCCTGCTTGGACAAATATTTTCAAAGCAGGGTTTTAGAAAAGGAAGTGTTGATAGCAACTTATATTTTAAAATTGAACAAGACTGCCCATGTGTCTGCCCAAACTTTCTTTCTGCACTACATGGTTTCTTTGTGAGTTGAAAATAAAAAAATTAGAATAATATAAAATAAAATAGGTGTTCAACCAATATTAAAATTTTGCGACAAGAATTTCTGCGCTCTTTACACTTAGGTTTGTGGTTGCCCCGACACAATTTGTTTGCCTCGGTTCTAAACAAGCAAACTCCTCTTAATTGGCTCCATTCTGTTGCTGCCTTTTATATCTACTCGCCCATGTTGCTTCTATGTATTCTCTTGCGGCTCGAATCCTTTCATCAATCCCACAACTGGAGGTCTAGAGACCTATCATGCACACATAGTGTTGCATGGAGTACAAGAGTCTGGAATCTTTATCTATTGATTTGTGGTACCTTTGGCCTTCCTCCACCAGTCCCAATCGGTTGCATGCCGAAAGCAGCCTGAGGAAAGTATTCCCTTTTGGTCTCACACCTTCATCTGCTCCAACAACTAAATCGATGAAGCCCAATCTCACTCAGATGCCTCATTAACTACTTGGCGTGCTTCCGCATTTCCCATACAATGCAAAGATTTTATTACCAAAACTTTAGGCCTAAAATCTCCTCTAATAATGCGATCATGCACCTCCCTCCCTTCTTTTAGCACCTTCAACTCCGCACCGCACGACAAAATACAAACATAACTAAGGGGATTGATGAGAACCTCATATCTTGCTTCTGTATGTTTTTGGAAAGTTCCATGGCTCCGCTCAACTTTCCTTTCTTAGATGCAGTCTGCTAACCCTTGACGACGGCTGTGTTTTTAAACTTCACCGACCAATAATTGTTCTGGATAGTACTGTACAAGTGTCACAGTCATGAGAGAGCCTTGGCACTATCCCTACCCACGTTGTTTCGACATTACGTAGTGGTTATGTGCCCCCTTGAGCCTCTCCCCAACACAGGCCCCTCATGTCTTCACATGGCCGTCGTTCTAGGTCACGACTATTGCTGGGTCCTCCCACTGCGTGGTGTTTTGCAGGATGTGTACACCCCTTCGGTTAACAGTTGTCTCAACACACAGCAAAACGACACAACTCTTTCCCACTATGCAGTTTCTATCCTCTTGCGTGCATAAATGTCTAAGCCCCAACTGCCATTCCCACAGCACTCCAACACAACGTGTTGGTGGTGCTGCTTTTGCAATCCCGTTTGCACACTGGTTAGGCTCTATTTCCATGTGCAACAGTCGGTGTCACGAAAGACCAAGTCATATAGCGTTGCCAATTTTTTTTCCCATGTAATGCACGAACTCATGTTGGCGTCTTGTACTTCTTCCTCTCTGTCTGACAGATATTGTAGGATGAGGACCTACTTCAGCCGAAACAATACGAGACATAGTGCTTTGTTTTCCAGTACTTAGTAGCCTCCTTACGTTCCCAAGAACACTCGTATGCAACACTCTACAGATTAAGAGACAACCCATAAATCTCTCGAAAATCCTCCTACATAACCCCTAACCCTAGAATCATGAGAGGAAAATTTTAATGTTTTTGCTAAAATATCTATAACTACTTTTCCCTGCCCCATATATGCACTTTTCATTTGAATTTGATCTTATTTCCTTTACAATTACATATGCATTATACATTTAATTTCATAATTAATCCAAACTTATACTTGGACTCCAAGGTAGCCTATTGTATGTAGCAACCTCCAAACTGGATGTGATGCAGGCAATTGGACAAGTTGCACGATTCCAAACAACACCAAAAGAATCTTATGTCCTTGCTGTAGAAAGAATCTTCAGATATCTCAAAGGGACAACTGATTTTGGTCTATGGTATCCTAAAGGAAATGAATTGGTTATTACAACTTATATGGATGTAGGTTGGGTAGGTTGCATTGATGATTGCAAGAGCACTAGTAGAGCAACTTTTTACTTGGGTGGATGTCTTGTATCGTGGTTGAGTAAAAAGCAATCTTCAATCTCCTTATCTACAACAAAAGCCGAATATATAGCAGTAGCAACATGTTGTACGAAACTCCTTTTGATGAAAGAAATCTTGCAGGATCTACATGTGAAGGTTGATTAGCCCATCGTGATGCTCTGTGACAACACCAGTGCCAAAAGTATCTCCAAGAATCTGGCCATGCATTCAAAATCAAAACACATTCTGTTGTAGCTCTGATACCACTTGTTGTAGCTCTGAAACCACTTGTTGTAGATCTAACCCAGAAATATAGCTCCGATACCACTTGTTGTAGCTCTGATACCACTTGTTGTAACTCTGATACCAAGAATATAAGAGAATATAAATAAACCCAAGAATAAAAAGATCAACTAATACCATGGGCCCCTTACATTATTATTAACTACTTGTGGTCCCTTATATGACATGGGTTAACCACCTTATTTATTACTATGGCCCATCCCATTATTACATTATTACCTTGGGTACCTCCCTCGGTACCCCATATTACCCCCCCTAGGTATATAACACATTCTTATCAAATACCATTTTGTCCATGAGCAGGTTGCGGAAAAGAACATAAAGGTAGAATACATTGGGACAAAGGAGCAAATAATTGATACCAAAAAGCAAGTCAAATTTTTGATACCATAAAATTCAAAATTTGAAATTACATTCCCTCCAAATTCATTAGGTTGGTTGCCCTCATATGAGCCCCTCTAAATCTATATAAGGGCATGCGTTAGCCATCCATTGACAAGCATTCAATGCACAACTAATGAAGTGTTTTGCTCCAAAGTTTTTCGGCCCTGTGGAGGATTGCAGTGTCTAACAAGAGGCAATTTTGGAAAGAGTTTTGGCTTATGGTTCTATCTTGAGGGTTTGACTGGGCTATTTCTTCTCTGTGGTTCTATGCTTTAGGCCAGCGAAGGAGCCTAATTGCTTGTTGTGCCGCATTGAAAAACAAAGTTGGATCAACATCCTATTTGGCATCTTATTCTTTGCATAAAGTTCGTTGGGATATCTGAACAATTTGATCTCCATTTTAGGACCATCCCTTTGATTCCAATGGTATGTGGCACACCACGAGAGGCCTCACGTTTTGGGAGATATCCTTGTTTGAAGATGAAGCTTTAAATTGTGGGCAAAAACCCCAAAGAATAATGACGTGGCATTAAAATAATCCCTCTCATGGTTTTTGAAATATATTTTAAATTCCAAATCAAATAGAGGATTTTGGCATCAAAGGTATTTGAATTTCAAAAAGGGGCTTTTTCCTCCAAAAAGCAAGTCAAATTTTTGATCCCCATAAAATTCAAAATTTGAAATTACATTCCTTGCAAATTCATTAGGTCAGCTGCCCTCATATGAGCCCCTCTAAATCTATATAAATCAGGTTAGGAAGATCAAAGGCATGGAGTCAAGGGGAGCAGTGAATCGCAGGGGGAGTACATGTGTTGTCATCTATGACAAAAGGGGAGATTGATGAATTATGGTTGTCCTTGATGTCAACCCAAGCAACAACTAGTGGAGCCCCACATTTAAGGACATAAATGACAAGGAAAGTTAAGGTGTTTCTTATCAATGTCACCTTCATTGAATGCTCCTTGTCATGGTGATTCCAATGGTATGTGGTACACCACGATAGGCCTCATGGTTTGGGAGATATCCTTGTTTGAAGATGAAGCCCTAAATTGTGGGCAAAAACCCCAAAGAATAATGATGTGGCATTAAAATAATCCCTCTCATGGTTTTTCAAATATATTTAGATTCCAAATAAAATAGAGGATTTTGGCATCAAAGGGATTTGAATTTCAAAAAGGGGTTTTTTCCTCCAAAAAGCAAGTCGAATTTTTGTTCCCATAAAATTCAAAATTTGAAATTACATTCCCTCCAAATTAATTATGTCAGCTGCCCTCGTATGAGCCCCTCTAAATCTAAATAAGGGCATGCATTAGCCATCCCTTGACAAGCATTCAATGCACATCTAATCAAGTGTTTTACTCTAAATTTTTTCGGCCCTGTGGAGGATTGCAGTATCTAACAAGAGGCAATTTTGGAAAGAGTTTTGGCTTATGGTTCTATCTTGAGGGTTTCACTGGGCTATTTCTTCTTTGTGGTTCTATGCTTCAGGCCAGGGAAGGAGCCTAACTGCTTGTTGTGCCGCGTTGAAAAACAAAGTTGGATCAACATCATATTTGGCATCTTATTCTCTGCATAAAGTTCGTTGGGATATCTGAACAGTTTGATCTCCATTTTAGGACCTGTGGCCTTGTTTTCATTTGACAAATGGCACCCAAAGTCAATGTATAAACATTCAGAGCTCACACATTCAATCTTTTTGTAGTGATCCTCACTTGAGTATGCTTTGTGAACAGAATTTGTGATGCGATTTGCTATCAAACTTGTATATGAACCTAAGTTGCACTGAAACTGATACGGGAACGGGTACAGATATGGGGTTTGAAACGGATATGGCAAATTTTCAAAATATCTGGATACGATACGGCAAGAAACAACACACACACACACACACACACACACACACACACATATATAATGGGTACAGATACGGGGTTTGAAACGGATACAGCAAATTTTCAAAATATCTGGATGCGATACGGCAAGAAACAACACACACACACACACACATATATAAAACAACTCTTTTAAAGACCTGGATTCATGCATCCAATTGCTTTCTAGTATGATCAAACAACTTGGCAGTTGCAGAAATTGATGAATCGATAGCTTCAACATTACTAAAGGACAATGATGTATCACTCAATAGAAATGTTCCGTGTCTAATGCATTCTCAACACTTCCATTTTGGAGACTCCATTGAGAGAATAATTATGTATTCTATGCAATTAGCCAACAAGATTCTCTAGAGCTCTCTCCTTCATCTCAACCCTACTCTACAATTTACTTAACAGTAAATGTCATATGGTTCTCAATGCATTCACATGAATGGTATGTCTCCTTAAATGCCCAACCTTCGGAGTCTCATTTGCATACAGTCATGGTCCAATTTAGCTTATGTACCATTCATTAACTGAACATAAATGAGAGGACAATTTTCTAAAGCATATAAGCAATGGCAAACATGTAAAGCATATGAGTAAAATAATCCTCCACATGCCAAAACTTAAAAGAAATATGAACCATAGGATTTCACCATACGTTGCCAACAAATGGGAGGAAGGAGAGATTCATGTGTTGTGGGTCACACTTGACAATCTTTATCATAGTTCACCACTCAGTAGGTGTCCAAACTGTTATGCAAATGCCCAACATCAGTGGCACAATCTCTTGAAGATGGGCATAGTCTACTAGGTGGTGTATGCTTTGTATTACCCACAGTACTCACATGGCCTCCAACTTGCCCTAAAAATGTATTAATACATGTATGGCCTCCCAGAGAACATATTACATATTAATAGGTATTAAAAATTAGCAGAAATGGATGCTTTTTACAAAAACTCCCTAAGAACGTTTTTGGATTCCAACCTGTAGTTTTCAAAATTCTGAAACACTACAATTACGTTTTTATGCTGTTTTTTTAGGCGTTTCGTACCAGTTTCCAGATCTGAAACGCTGACAGTGTTTCGGCGAGGTTAGGCCGGCATTTCCGGTAACTTAGATGCATTTCCAGTAACTTAGATATGAACCCTTTGGCATACACTTGCTGGTTGGAGCATGTTAATTCTGCATTACAAAGTCTGGAATGCAGATCTCTGATGGACCTATCTCTGTAGTTTTTGACTTTGGCATCCTAGGTCTTTGAAGTCTGTTGAAACAAGACAATATTTGAAGCCTAAAATCACCTGCAAAATTGTTGCAATTAACTATGGAAACAATCTGAAGGTCAAATTCACGAGGCATTCTGGAATATGTGAAGTTAATTGTTGCCATTCTTCTTGAATTTTAATCATTCTGAGCATAAAGGCTTGGATTGTCACCTTGCGGACTTGTAATGATTGTGGCTGCAGTTGTAAAAGTTTTGATGTGTTTACTCCAGTGATCAAACGGTGGATGATTTTGTAAAAGTATTCGGCCTAGGTCCTCATCTACAGTGACATGCCCTGAATACATCTACTTGCTCTTGTGCCTGCCAAAAGAAAGTGAAGCCGATTATAGCAAGTCCAAAGCTTGTTCATTGCATTTATATGAGAAATAATTCTATGCAGCATCTAAGGTAACTTTATGAGCAGACAGAGGTATTTCACACTCCTGCCGTTAATGAAGAATTGTAGCCACCGGATACATTGCAAGAACAGAGGTATGAACAAACAATTCTGAATCTTATCTTCCAGTATGTTGAAGTATTGAATAAAGGATTAACAATCAACAATTAGGGTTTCCACTATTGAGGCACTATATTATTGAAGAAGTCTATGTTTAAGGCTTTCACATCTTCAACAGTAAGCAGTTTGGGCTATATCATCATTTTGTTACTGTAGTGTCTTCATTGTCATTATCTGAAGTAGACAGTAAGGGTTTCTAATCATTATGCAGCAGTAAGAGCTTCTTCCAAATATCAACTAACAATAATATAGCAGCAAAGGTTACACTGCCTTATCTTTGAGGGTTTCTGTTATTATTGCAGTAGGGTTTTGGAGTAAGGGTTTGGTTGACCGTTGTATCTATTTTTATTGTAAGTGGGCCATTGTCCCTGGTATTAGAGCCCACAACAGCTTGCTGGAAACTATTCATTGTAAGTGGGTCATTGTCCACGGTACAGGAGCCCACAATTGTTGTCAAATCATTATTATTTTTTCAGGGTGGTTTAGTAGTGCTAGGCAGGTGATTGAAGTCACCTTCAGGTTGTAGCCTGAAAATACTTCAGGGTGGCAAGGTGGTGCAAGGGCAAGTTGGAGCCTGCAGGGTGTTGGAGCATCCTTCCAATGGGTGCTGGTAAAACCGGGTGTAGAAGCATCCTTACAGGGGTTGAAGCTGCCTGATAAAAGCAGAATGCTTTCTCTAGAGTACTAGGGAGTTGGGGCTTACCTTTCAATTGGAGCCGAAGCATTGGTGTACTCATAAAATTATTAGAGAAGCGTTCGGTGGGTTTTCTCCCGCAAGGGTTTCCACCTAAATTTTTTTGGTGTCTACTGTGTTTGATTTTGTGCATTATTGATTTATGGTTTTAATCTGGTGATGAAAATAATTAATGCTCTGAAATGAAAAAATAACTAATTGTAAGCGAAATACTGATTCACCCCTTTCTCACTATTTCCAATAGTTTGACTACATCTTGCACATTCATCCGTGGAGTTGGTTGTCTTGGGAATTGCACATGTGGAATTGGTGCATGCATCTCGTGGAGAACTTTCTATTTTTTGTAGTTGATTAAGGGGCATTAATTGGGAGTAATATTTTATTGTTGTATCTCTCAGGCATCTTGGAGAGTGCACTTTGTGAGATCTTCGTTGTGGACCGTTACCCAACAAAATGAGTAACCCTATAGGAGAACTATTTCTCCTCTCATGGACAGCCAGCTAGCCACAAGCCCCACACAGTGCTCAGTGATGATGATATGTCACATTCCTCTTCCATTTGCACTGGTCATGCACCTCTCACCATCCATCATTCCTCTTGAATGGAGGTTGGCTACCACTCTGCGGATACTTAATTTAGAAACTGCAATTGACCCATGACTCCACAATTATTATGAGATGGGTTTGCACTTTGCAGCAGTTTGCTATGTTGGTTGCCAATATCTTTTATATGGAGGGTGTAATGCTTGCATATTGGTTTGCACAAATTATGAAAATGCAGGTGCTTTTGGCTGCTACCCTTTTTAACACATTCATTTTCGTAAAAGATATGGTAACTTTGAGATGACATCACTATAATCTGGTGTGTCCAAAAAGTAATGAAATGAAACCAACATGGTGCAGGGTAGAGCATATGAAATACCCAATAATGCAATGCAAAATAGTTTATAGTTTTTTTTGACAAGATGCTTTTGATTATCACTGCGGCAAATGCACCCTTTATCCATTCTGGGGGCATTTCAATGGGATTTAGCCAAATTACAACACTTGAGAGAATCCCTTTGTCTGAGATGTCGCAAACGGAGGATATCTACTCTGCCATGTCGCCTAGTACTTGCACTATTCCCCAACAGCAAGAAACGGCTTGCTTGCATGTGCAAGACAACCCACGTGAAGGGAACCATGTCTTTGGGGGATTTGAACCTTGGTAGGGGGTGTCACTTGACCATTGAACCAAGACCGCCCTGACAAATATTTAAAAAAATTAAGCATGTCAGTGCAAGTGATTATATTGCTTTGGATAAAGCTTACAGTCTGTATGCATGACTCTTGCAATTTGTCAGCATATTAGCACATTCTAAAGTGCACTAAAAGAGTTGTACATGTGTTTTGAGAGATTTTAAATTGTTCCCTTATCAATCCTTGAACATTGAAGCACTGAACAATAAGTCTTGTGGTGAAGTTCAAACATTCTATCTAAATGCTTGAATTCACAGGACTTTAGTGCTCGGCCATCTTTTGTTTTAAGGTGCATTTTCTTGGAGGAAAGTTCTTATATTGTACCTTTTTTCTTTCAAAACTCCTATTTTATATTGTTCATAAAATTATACTTGATTATTCATTCTCTTGTATATGCAATTTCATTTTGTAATATTTGATGACTTTGGTGATGGTTCAGGAAGTAACAGCTCAAGAACGGGCACAAGCCACCAGCACTGTTCCTGGAGAAGTTGATCTAGATGAACTGATGAATGTAAGTTGACAAAGTCAAATTTCATGATTTAAGATGTATATAATTGCTTATTTCGCAATTATGTTTCTTATTGGTGGTCTGGTGCATTTCCAGGATCCTGAACTTGAAAAATTACATTCAGATCGAATTGCAGCTCTGAAGGTGAGGATTTGTTTTAGCTTGCATGTTTTGATCTTTTTTCTGTTATAACTTTTTTTTTTTTAGCGTATTCATTATAGTTTGGATCCAATTTATTGGCTTGGCCATGTTCCAGTTATCAAATTTTCTACCTAATACTTATATTCTATTGTCCAAGCTGGATTTACTTTACACGCTGAAGTTTCATAATATCAACAAGTAGAAGATTATGTGATAGCATCTGGTTCCTTGTGGCAGTTATTCAATGTCAATGTCATATATATATTCTTTGGAAAACTTATGTCAAATTTTCTGCCTTGGAAGAAGTTTTTGTTAAGATAATGCCACAATAATCATACCAATGTGTGATTTTTGATTGTATATTTAGTAGCTATTTTCTGCCGAGGTCTTGCAGAAATCCTGCATTGC
Source organism: Pinus taeda (assembly GCA_000404065.3). Lineage (NCBI taxonomy): Eukaryota > Viridiplantae > Streptophyta > Pinopsida > Pinales > Pinaceae > Pinus > Pinus taeda. The sequence continues at coordinate 121,023 of APFE031697236.1, forward strand.
AAAGAATATAGACTTAGCCATTAAGTTTAATTTATGGTTGGTTATTTGCAAGGAAGAATGCTTTGTTTGCAGTTATTCCATAATTTTCATCTAGCCATTGGGGAACTATAAGAGGTTTATGTATGACAGAAAGAAGCTGAGAAAAGACAAGCTTTAGAGAGAAAGGGCCATGGAGAGTACAGGGAGGTAGGTTCTGTATAAGTTAATTTTACAGTTCATACTTATTGAAGCGTCTATGCTTATAATTTATTGAAAGATGAAAATAAAGCAGTGTGCTGTCCTGAGGCTTTCTGATCTTTGTGGTTTATACAGTAATATCTTGTTTTTTACAAGGTGGGAGTCAATCCAGAAATTTTTTTTATCTTACATTTTTTTTTCAGGTTACAGAGGGTGAATTTCTTGGTGAAGTTACTGGAAGCAAAAAAGTGATTTGCCATTTTCATCATAGGGAATTTGTGCGTTGCAAGTATGCTTTCTTACCTGTACCTTTTTGACTATGTGGATTTTGATTTGAGCATGCTTAAAGATCAGAATCTCATTTACATGGAGGAACTAATTATGCAGACCAACTACAGCCTTGGTGTAACCCTGGTAGAATTAGTGACATGAGCATTATTTTGAGAAAATATGCTTCAACTAAAGATTATGGAAGTTACTTAAATGTATGATAGGTATCTAGAGGCCCTAGGGGGGTTTTACAATAGCGCAGCAGGACCTGGACATCTAGGTTCCACTAATTACCCCCTTAGGTTTGGTTATTATTTGCCTTCCATTTCCTTTGGATAAACAAGTGTTCATAATGACTGCGGTGTGGTACCATGGAATGAATTTACATACTACATGCTTCACTTGTGTGTGTTGCATGGTTTTTTCTAAGGGGCATGCCAGTTGTAGGAGTGATTGAAAACCTCTTGCACATGGGCAACACACTTGGGTAGATGTAAGTTCTAATGAAGAAGCAGAATTGTAATTTAAGAGTCTCAATAATGATATAATCAGAAAGGTTTTGCATACATTGGAAGGTTTTGAACATATTAAGTGTTGAAGTTTCCAAGTCTACTTAGCTAGAAGCCCTCCATGCATTTTATCGAATTTATTCCTACCTACTTGTTCCGTTACTTAACAAGTTATTTACGATTTACAATAAACACTAGTGCATGCTCAACATATTACAGATCAACAACTGAAAGAAATAGAAACAATCACACCATATGACACATTGACACCATTATTTTTGGACCAATGTCCCCGGAAAAACCCAGTGTGGGAAAACCGGTGCAGCTATCTGAGGGTTTTGTTATTAAGCAATATCAGAGTACAGTCAGGGTGCCGAAACTGACCTACCCAATAGAGAATTTCCTTGGTAGTAATACCTGTTAGTTTGCGACAAATCTCCTGGCTGAAACCTTGGATAATCCTTTCAGCAACTCCCCATCCCCAATCTTCCCCAGAAACCCCAGCGTCTGCCCTTTCTAGCTAAGTTACCGGAAACGGCTCCCTACAGGGCAAAAACGCCGTTTTCCGTTTCTGATACGTTTCCACCCCAGAAACGGCAAAAAAACGGCTGAAATACGTTTTTGTGGATGCCAAAACGTTTCGGGTTTTTTAAAGCCGTTTTCCAGGCGTATTCATTGGAAAACCCTCCCATTCAACAAAAAATGGATACGTTTCAGCTTTTTTTGATACGTATGGTCACGTTTACCCACCCTATTATGCGGCATTCAATGAACTGTGAGTTAGTTGGAAAAAGGCCAGTTAAGTTAGAATTTGTAAATCATTGTAATGAGTGTGAAAATCCAAATCCCAGCTCCGTGGGTGGATGTATGAGAGAGATTTATGAAATAAAAATTTGTGTGTGTTTATGAAAATAGTGTATTTTTCTCCTTTTCCTTTCCACAGGAAGAACTGCATGTTTGTGTATGTCACCTACAGTCGCGCTGCTGTAAAAAGAAACGTGAAAATAAAAGGAGCAGGGACTGTGACCGTGTAGACGAGCAGCCCCTGTGAGGGAGGCCCACCATACTGCCTTGGAGAAATGCACAAAGGAATCGTACCCTGTTGTAGAAAGTTACTGGCGTCGTTGCATTGGAGAAATGTGTTCAGATAAAGATAAATTTGTGTGTTAACTTCGTACATTTGGCAGGGAAATCTCAGAATAATGTTGGCCTTCCATATCATGTAAGTGGAGACGAATTAATAGATAATGTCGAGGCTATGAAAAGTACGAAAATTTTCCCGGATACTGTTGGCCTACGGGAGCGTGTTTTTCTTTGTGACGGTTACAGAGTGACGTATAGTCACAAGAACAAGGGCCTGGAGGCTGGAATTCCATTCAACACGGGATTTGAATAGCCGTGGCACAGCTATTGCCTCCACCGCCACGAGTCAAATACATCGAAGGAGTATTCTTAATATTTAATTATTCATTCACGTGCAGTGTTTTAAAAGTGAGAGATTAAATTTCAAAGTCACTTCGTTGGAGTGATTTAAAAATTTCATAATGATTTTCATGTTTTCTTTCATTTACATTGGTAAGAAATTAAGTCACTCCACGTGGAAAGGGTATTTATGGTATGGTAGAGGTTTTTTAAAAGAATGATGGGTGAATGTTGTATCACTGGACACATTCACATGAAAGTTGAAGTTTAAAAATTTGTCAAAGTTTGACGAATGAGTTGTTTTAGACCAAGTGAATTTAAAGATAATTTGGGTGAGTCATGGTTAATATTATGTCATTATAATAATGGTTGCAAGTATAGATGAAACAAAAGAGATTGTCATTGGAGTAATATTTAGTCCAGCTAACTATTGTCATGAGTTTGAGAATTGGCTAATCCAACCATAAACTACTTTTATTTGCAAGAATTATCGAGTACCAGATATTATGGAGATATGAGGAAGACATAAAGCAAGGAATAAGCCACAAAAGATAGACTCATGATTTGATGCAAATGGTTTTTTTTTCATATGATTATATCAAAATAATGACGGTAACCTTGATGTTGGTAGCAAAGCACTTGGAACACTTGTTGCACTTTCGATGAAATGTTATAATTATGTATATATATTTTAAAGTGCGCATGATTTACTTTTCTTGATACTAAGGAGTTTTAGTCCATGTTGTAATAATCGTTAATGATGATGGCAATGTTGAATGTTTATGCCATATGGCATATGTTGAAAGTTGAAACTTGAATTGATGATTATGAATCATGAATCATGATAGATCATAGATGATAATTTAGATTCTGAAATATGAATGTTAATATAGATTTTTATTTTTAATATATATATATATATTATATATATTTCATATATATATATATATATTATGTGCCGTTTCCTGCCGTATCGTATCCAGATTTTTTTAAAATTTGCCGTATCCGTTTCAAACCCTGTACCCGTATCCGTTCCCGTATCCGTTTTCTGGTAACTTAGCTTTCTAGACTGCATCAGCCCCTCTCTGCCCAACGCTGGCCTGCGTCAGCCTGAATGGGTCTGCGTCAGCCTTAGGAGGCCTTGCGTCAGCCTTCTAGCCCTCCGCGTCAGCAATGTTGGCCTCTCTGAGGCTCTGCGCAGCTCCCAACTGCCTCTGCATGGCCCTCTGTGAGCCTTGGCGGCTACTGCATCACTCTCTCTGGCTACTTGCTGCTCTTCCGACACTATCTCTGCCTCTTTGTTTCTCTGTACTCAATGCACCTCAATTGCAACTCCTGATCACTAATTCTTTCTCTCTTAGCAAACCCCACTCTAGAGAATAGAATGATTGATCACTCTAGTGTGTTCTCCAAGTGACCCTCAAGCCTTCTCGTATACTTTTCTCGTTGACATATCAACGATCGAGATTAAGTCCCTAATCAACAGTTAAGATTAGATCTGGCTTGATCCATGTCTTTTGGACCATTCTAACACAATTTTATATTAATACACATTAATATTTTATTTTCCCCAAGTTTAGACTTAGGGACTCCATTAAAAATATTAATTATTTTAATATCTCCTGAACTGTTTAGAACCTGACCAAACCTTTTCTGTATATTGGAGATCCCATGGGCCCCAACCTCTCCAACAAATTTCGTGGCTAGAGCACATCCGATGCTACCCCAAATCAACACTCCCTCTTAGCGAGGATTGTGCTCTAGCAATACTCCTCACTGAGTATTACTCTGATCATCCAGCATCGGTCCCTGTGCTGATGCTAGGCCTGCTGCCCACCATTCTTTGAACTGCTGTATCCTGTATTGCTACCCATGGTTTTGCCACTGCCACTGCTGCATCTATACGACAACTCCCTCTGCATCCGTGCTGCTGCTGGTCCTTTCTCCCAGCACTGTATCCGCATTGCACCTCCTCTCATCATGTTGCATCGTGCTGCCCCACTACAACTTAGTTACTGAGAAGTAAGTAACTGATCTCCCAACTCTGATCTCTCTGTTGGGCTAGAGACCCTCCTGATGCTGAAGCTCCCTTTGCCGCTGACAAGTGCTCCCTCTCTGACCTTTGCGTTGCTGCAACAACTCCCTGCATCTTGCACTGTTGCACACCTCTTTGTGCCATCCTGCACTGGTGCAACACTCCTGTGCCTCTCGCACTGCTGCAGTCTGCTGGCCTCGCACTGTCTCGGGACTCCTGCACTGTAGCCAGTTCTTCTACTTCTCTTCGGGGCTCCCGTAGCAAGGTCTAATCCAAGACGCTGGGTACCTTGAGGATCCTGCCCCTCATTGCCTGTAGTCTGCTTGACTACAGCTCGATGTCTCCCCACTTCCGCTCAAGTTGTGCGTGTGCACTCATGGCACAGTGATCGTCTGTCAAAACTTCCTTCTCTGCCCTTGCTGACGTTGCCTTAGTCTCGGAAGACTCTCTGCTACTCTTATTCCTTGGAAACTGGGTTGCATAATGACCCAACTCCCCACAGTGGAAGCACTTGATCTTGGAGAGATCCTTCTTCTTCCTCTTCTCTTGCTTTCCCTCAGATGCTAGGGCAACATCTTCCTCCTCCTGCTTGGCTTTGATCCCCTTGCTGCTGCTATTTGTCTTCGACTGCCGTCTGATCTCTTCTTGGCAAAGAGCAGCCCACATCTCATCCCAAGGTGTAAGTGTCTCTCTGCCTAATATACTCTGGAGTCTGGACAAATACCTCCCAGTCTTCTGATCTCGGATCTTGTTTAGTCCTCGGAGGAAGGTGTCAATCAGTTCTCCCTTCTTTATCTGATGCGACCTCAACTGATTCTCTAGTAACATTCCTCTATGCACAAAAGTATGCTGGTACAATTTCTTGAGGGCCTCCCACATCTCATATTTCGTTTCCTTCTTGTCAATTTGTGGTACTACATGGTCCTTGACCCCGTCAAGGATGATGCTCTTGGCTCTCGCCATTGACTCCTCGTACTTGTCGTTATCATTGGGGTTGACTGGGATAGCTATAACCTTCAAGGCGAAGTTCTTGACACAATTTTTGTCAAGTACGGGTAAGATTCTGGCCTTCTAGATTGCGAAGTTCAACGCTCCGTCCAGTCTATCTTACTCCGTGTAGTGCCATGATGCTCTTCTACTTCCCTCTTGGAAGTTCTTTGTTTGACTCCTCCGAGTCTCTACTTCCTGTCTGGAAGTTCTCTTCTGGACTCCCTCTGAGTCTCGATTTCCCTCTTGGAAATCCTTCTGCCACTGTTGAGATGCCCCCTACTCTGATTGTCTTGTGCAACTGCACCACTGATCCGGGTTCCTCGGCTAGAAGCCCTTGGTAGCAACTCCCTCCTTTTGGCCTTGCTCTGTTAGGTACTGTTTTAACTACAGTACCTCACCAGCTCCACTTTGCAATATTCCCACAACCTTCTAAACCCCAACAAATTGAAGGTGTGAGCTCCTAGGCTCTGCGCAATCCCGATACCAGCAACCCAGCCTCCTCAACCCACTGCTTCAGCCCTCCCAGCTTCTGCGTGAGGCTCCCTTTGCCTTCCTTAGCCTCTGCGCTGCCTCTTCTCGGCTCACCCTTGATGACGCAGGCATTGCGTCACCCTTCCCTTGTTGCTGCTCTGCTAGAAATAGCTTTTGTCACCTCGGGACAACTGTTTTCTGCTGTTATTGCTCTGCTCAGCTAAAGTCCTCAGTCCTCCTGTGATTTGCAATCCCGCTCTAATACCATGTTGAAGTTTCTAACTCTACTTAGTTAGAAACCCTCCATGCACTTTATCAGATTTATTCTTACCTACTTGTTCCGTTACTCAACAAGTTATTTACAATGTAAATACTGAAAATAAACACTAGTGCATGCTCAACATATTACACATCAACAACTGAAAGAAATAGAAACAATCACACCACATGACACCATTATTTTTGGACCAATGTCCCCGGAAAAACCCAATGTGGGAAAACCGGTGTAGTTATTTGAGGGTTTTCTTATTAAACAATATCATAATACAATCTGGGTGCCGAAACTGGCCTACCCAATAGAGAATTTCCTTGGTAGTAATCCCTCTTAGTTTGAGACAAATCTCTTGGCTGAAACCTCGAATAATCCTTCCGGCAATTCCCCAGCCCCAAAAACCCTAGCTTTTGCCCCTTCTGGACTGCGTCAGCCCCTCTCTACCCAGCGCTGGCCCTGCGTCACCCTGAATGGGTTTGCGTCAACCTTAGGAGGCCATGTGTCAGCCTTTTGGCCCTTTGCGTCAGCAACGCTGGCCTTTTTGAGGCTTTGCGTAGCTCCTGGCTGCCTCTGCGTGAGCCCTGGCGGCTACTGCATCACTCTCTTTGGCTACTTGTTGCTCTTCCGACACTATCTTTGCGTCTCTGTCTCTCTGTACTCAATGCCCCTCAGCTGCAACTCCTGATCACTAATTCTATCTCTCTTAGCAAACCCCGCTCTAGAGAATAAAATGATTGATCACTCTGGTGTGTTCTCCAAGTGATCTCCAAGTGACCCTCAAGCCTTCTCTTATACTTTTCTCGTTGACATATCAACGGCTGAGATTAAGTCCCTAATCAACCGCTGAGATTAGATCTGGTTTGATCCATGTCTTTTGGACCATTCTAACACAATTTCATATTAATACACATTAATATTTTATTTTCCCTAAGTTTAGACATAGGGACTCCATTAAAAATATTAATTATTTTAATATCTCCTGAACTATTTATAATCTGCCCAAACCCTTTTTGGGTTTTGGAGATCCCATGTGCCCCAACCTCTCCACCAAATTTCGTGGCTAGAGCACATCTGATGCTACCCCAAATCAACACTGGTTAGATGTAAGTTCTAATGAAGAAGCAGAATTGTAATTTAAGAGTCTCAATAATGATATAATCAGAAAGGTTTTGCACACATTGGAAGGTTTTGAACATATTAAGTGTGGCCCCATGATAGAAATGATTGATTGATGTAGAAATAAAAGTGTATGCATGTTCTGTCTTATCTGTGAGTTAATATATCTTTATTGGTATACAAAAAAGGTGAAATGAGAAACAAGTGAACTGCCTGGTACGGTTCAGGACTATCTTTAAGTACAATGTTTAGCATATTGGAACCTTCAGGAGGGTCTAGGAGTCAGCTCATTATTCTCATTCTCGAAGATAATTCATGGTTCAATCCTATGGATGCTAGTAAGTGGAAGAAGCTAAGTACTAAAGTTAAACATGAAATAATAGTTTGGTGGAAATTTCCCCAAAAATTATCATTCTTAGCATCTTTTCAAGTAGTTTCAAGCAGATGGTTATACAGGATACAAAAGGATACAACTGATATCCTCTTCTTCCAGTTGGATATAAAATGAAGGGCAGTTCTCTATATTCCGTCTTTCATAAACAATGTTGGCATATATTTTCAGGTAATTATTCTGTCTAATGTAGACTCTTATGCTGCTGAAGCAGGCTGTCTAACTTTAACAAGTCAAAGATCATATATTTTACTATATTTTCTATTTTGTATCATAAAGTGCATGTGTTTGTATGAGTGTATCTATTATGATAATACAATATCAACTATCATCATGGTTGTTTATGATTCACTATACTATATGCAAAATTATTCTCGAGTGCTTTCTCTCATAATTCATTCCTTTTGTATTTGGAAGATTCTCTCATTCCTTTTGTATTTGGAAGAAATTAGTAGACATGTACATTTCTTATAGCCGTGCCTTTTGCGAGGAGTTAGATCCACTTATCTAATTGTTTGTACCCTCTTAATTGAATAGGTAAGCTACATTATGTCTATATGTAACACAAAATTGTGTGATAAGAATATGTCCTATGTAGAATATTGCAATCTAATAATCCACTTGGTTGCTGTATATGTTTTGATTACATTTGCAAAATGTTTACCTAACATGAATATTCTTGACAATCAAACTGAACAGCTGAAAGCATGTCTTAAAGTTAAAAGTAGACTCACAAATGTGCTTGATATCTGCATTCTGTCATGTACCCAAGACTTTGCACACTGTACACTCGTATGGTCAGAATTCATTTTCAAACCAATGGCTAGAATACATAATAAATAAAGAGATGGCTATTGTAAATGCAATTTTTGCCATGAACACGGTTGACATTATTCTAAATAAGTTTAAGACAATAACGATGTATAAAGTATGTTAGCTTATACATGGATAGCTACGGGCCAGAATACATAATCACTATTCATTAGAGTAATGACTCTAATGAACCTACTTAATACTGTTCCTTGGATGCAGGATGTAGATCCATAGTTTTTATTTCCGAACATAATTAGAGTGGTAAAATGAAATCCACATGCATCAATTCTTTATGCATCTTGTATGCCACAACAGAAAAGAATGAAAACACATTACTCTATATGCAGATCTAGGAAGTGAAAAACATCACATAAACTGATCATAGATCTAGCAACAAAAGTATAATTAAACCATGGAACTTATTACTTACTTTGCATGAAAGAAGTCACCAGATTGCCAGAGATAGATTCGCTTCCCAACCATAATCTTTGTATAACAAGACAAGTAATGTGGTGACTCATGAGAAACTCTCGTAGTGAAGAGAACTTACTATGAAATGATCTCTTTGTATCAACCAAGAAAGCTTAATAGCCCTCTGCAGGGTATGTCTAACAAATAAAAAAGGTTAAGCACATGTACACTTGAACAATGATATTGGTTGCTGAAAAAATCTCCAGAACTCATGCTCCTTGTGAGGAATGTAGGTTGAAAGTATAGAATGCGAGTGTGCATGTTAAGACAGACATAAGATAAGATATGATAACTTTATTTGTCCATCAATGACCAAAAAAAGTAGGTCAATGAGACTCAAGGTACAATTCAATAGTAACAAATAGGAGTGCCAAAACAACTACTATAAGCTAAAATAAATCAACAAAAAAGGCTAAATTACTGGAGAAAAGTAATCAACATAGTCCTATATAGTATATAGAGCATGGTAGAGGGCTATGCATTTAGTATGAGAAATGGAACCCCTACAACTCCGTTAAAGATAGATGTGGATGTAAAAAAGGAAGAGGAAACAACCATCACTATTGTCATCAACGATAGAGAAGGAGCCATTACATTGTTTCATGATGTCCTTAGGGGCAATGCTATTAGAACTGGACTGGTCATCGAACTGATCAACCCCAGAAATGTGAATCCATATGAATCCAAACCTATATGAATCCAAACATATATATTCATGTGCATCCATATGAATCCAAGCCTAAGTTGCATGGTATGGGGAATGGAAACACATAATTGAAACGAGAATGTGCTGGAAACGTGACCCCCAAAAATTAGGAAATGAGGAAACTTGATGTGTGTGTGTGTGTGTGTGTGTGTGTGTGTATGAAAAATATACTAAAAAAAGCATTTAAGTTTTAAGATTTAACAGTATAATTTAGAATACAGGCACAAATTCATGAATAAATGAGCAAGTGCCAAGGCCCAAGAAATTCATGCTACAAGAAATACCTAATATCATCGAAGTAGTTGCCAATATTGGGATCCTTATCATCAATATCCCCCTCTAAGCATTAAAATAAGATGGAAAAAGCTTAGCATGTCAAATCCAGATTTTGTTTGAGTGATGGATACATTTTTACTAGGGTCATGATAAAAGAGATTAACAATCAATGGTACTTACATAAAGGTACATAGAGGGCTTGGTACTCTTGATTAAATGCCACTTCCATACCCTCATACACGGCAAAATCCAATGGAAATGTTGCAATCTCCCTAATCCTGAAATCTTAAAAACTGTTAAAGTCTATTGGATTTTGAGTGGGATCTAAAATTGTATTTTCTTCGTATGAAATCCAACGTGGTTGGAACCACTCAAACATATTGAAACAATTAATGATAATGTTAATTTTTTAAAATCAATTTTACTTCAAGAATTGAACTTTACGATTAATTACATAGCATATTCTTAACATTACCTTTAATTACATAGCATTAGTAGGTTCCTAGGGTGGAATATTAGGTTTCCCCACTCATAAATGAATTTTTTTAAAAATAATTTGCGTTTGGCCCACACGCGTTGGTGATACACCTAGTACGACCAACAAAATGCGTTGTGTGATGCTTGAAACATGTTTCAAGAGGGGTGAAATGTGTTTAAAAAACAAGGAATGCATTTCACCCCTTTGGAAACATGTTTCAAGCGTGTATCAAGCGTGTTTGGGCATTTTAGTATCGAAACGCACTTGGTACCCATGTGGGGGGGGGGGGGGGTTGCATTTTGTGCAACTTAGATCCAAACCATTATAATATAGATATACAAAGTTTCTCATATATAGCAAGGGTGCATATAACCAAAATAACACCTATAAATACATATCATCAAAAATGTTTCCTATATTGGGATCCTCTTCATCAATATTACACTTTGAGTTGTAAAATAAGGTAGAAAAAGCTTAACATGCCAAATTAACTATGTTGCATGTGGCCCTGTCCCCCCCAAAAATACTCACATACCCTACGTCCCCACGTTACGAGGACTTATTGACCCTTAGGAAACGTTCCCAAATTGTAGGGGACTCCATTGGGGACTTGCTAGCCATCCTCAAGACGTTCCAGACAGATTTCAGGGATGTTCTAGACATATTTCAAAGACGTTTTTGGTAGATTTCAAGGGTTTTCTAGGCAAATTTCAGGGATGTTCTGGGAAGGTTTTAGGGATAATCCAAGCACATAGCTTCAATTTTGACAATGACATTGATGATTGAACAATATGATCATTTTTCCCATTCATTTTTTTGGAATGCAATGAATCTACATTTTTTGTACAAGTTGCAACTCAAAACATGGGTTTTGTATGATGGGTTTCATTTTAAATTTCTAGTGATTTAGATATTGGATTTTCAATGGTAAACTTACAAAAACACCCTCCATGTCAAGAAAGCAAAAAATACAACGTTTTAAAAGGATGATCCTTGTGGTCATCTTTCTTGTTCTTTCTTAGGATCATCTTAGCTTTTACATATTGTATGTGGGTTTCGAGGACTCATTCAAGTTCAGTGCTTCCATCATCCCAACATTGAGCATTATAAAAACAATCAAATAGTTGTGAATTGGATTGAGTACTAAATGTCTAAATAAATTCCTATTCAATCCCTTTCTTAATCTGAAATATGAATTTAATATCATTAGAAAACCAAATTATTTTATAGTGGTTTTCAACACAGCAATAAAAGTTTGCAAAAGCTATTGAAAAGGGAATGCCTTTTGTGTTTAACATAGTCATCATTAACAAGAAATATGAAGGAAAAAAACTAATATAAAGATAGTTCTCCTTGATAGATTGTTCAAGGACCTTATTACAAATTTAAAGTAGTTACACTTAAGTTTCCGAAAGCTAAAGCTCATGTCTAGTGGCCAATAATGGAATGTCACTCAATCCCTTTTCAAATTGTTTGAGACTTTAATTTGTGAGTGTAATGGTTGTGCATAATACTAGCTTGAAACAACTACAAATGTTAATATATATATATATATTGCCATATATATATATATATATTGCCATCCCCAACCTCTCACCCTTGAAAATTTGGGGGTGCGCTCTAGCTGTTCCGGGGACTTGTCCGGCCGTCCCCAAAACTAGTGCAACATAGCAAATTAGTGATTTTGCTTGAGTGAAGGGTACATTTTTTACTGGCGTCATGACAGGGGAGTTCAACAAGCAATGCCACCAATGTCAAGGTACATAGAGGGCTTCGACGAAATCAAACTCCCAAACTGAAATTGACAAGATTTGCTTTGAACCAGGTCCTCAACCGGTCAAAATTGACGAATTTAAAATAAAATTAATCAAAATTAGCTAGTTTGACTTGTTTTGCTACTAGTGCATCTCTTCCTCCCTAAAACAAAAAAAATAAATTAAAAACTAAAAATGAAGAACCCTACAACTACCATAAAACTCAATTTTGATCCATTTAATAATGCCCCCCTTCTATTGTGGAATGACTTGTCCTAGATGGCTTGCAACTGCTTTGGCCCCAAAATGATGCGGGCATTGGTGTTGGACCTTTGAGGGTATTGAGTCAAGATATCAAGCATACCCATGGAGAGAATGTAGATGATCTAGATTTAAATGATTATGTAGTTTATTTGACTATAGACTATTGTATGATTATTTTTTGGGTTCTACAAGCCATTTGGTTTTTAAATGTATTTCATTTGGTGCCATTTTGCTATATTCACTTGTCCAATGCTTATATACACGAGAAAACTTGGTGTATTCGGTGTTTAATGGTTTGGATTTATATCAATGTACATGAATAATTATTAATTAATCAAAATTTGAACGTTTTATGTACTTTTTGGTCTATTAGTTTTGTTTGTTTGTTTTTTTTTTCACTAGTTCTACTTCGGTTTTGGTTTTGGGGTCAACCATTTCAATAATTGGCTCGATTTTGATAACATTTATTCTCTCTAATCACTTCGTTGATGTCCTGCTTGGGATGTAGGAAATTTAAGTGTATGAATGCCCTATTTTGATAACATCTTTAATGGGTAAGATGACGAAAGATGTAGGAATGTAAGATTGAGTACATTCTTCCCTCGTGTGGTTCTTATAGGGAGTTCAAGGATTTTAGAAAGTTCCATGAGATCTTTGCCACTTGTCATACACAGCACCCTACTCTCCCAACCTCTTCCTTAGGCAATAGGTCAGTTTTTAGTTTATCATTATGCATGTGGCTTTTCACCTTTTACTTTAGCATTATGTGATCTTCCTTCATACTTGCATTGCATTACACAATCAAAATATAGCTTCTTGAATAATGGGTCTCTTTACTGGTGCTCCCTAATATTAAAATACATCATAACATACCTTAATATTTACACATAGAATTCCTTACTATGGGTGTCATGGTGGGGTATTACACATTAATGTTGAGAAGCCCAAAGGGAGAGACCGTTTATTTTCAAGCAAGGGAAAAAATATGGAAACACCAATGTGAAGCATGTTAAACCTTTCCATGCAAGTAAGAGCGGAGCTTATTTTGGATATACAGTCTGTCGTGAAGAGATCTCTTTTCCAGAAGTACTTTACAAAACTAATTCTCAGGCTATTAAGCCTGTTTATTTTATTTATCTAGGTTTGCATTGTAAAATTTAAATTTCCTTTCATTGATTCCTTCCAGAGTGTAATTCTCCACCTAAATACGCTATTATAACCCATAATTAGTATATTCTGCTCAACAAAAAAAAAAAGATATACTATTGCATGGAAATCAGTGCTGTTATGAAGATTTGAATGATCTTAGTTTTCTTTTTTCCTTAACCATATTAAGTTTGCAGAAAGACAACTTTGTCATTCATTGCATTTCCTGCTTTTTTCATGAGATTTTTTGTTTAACATTCGATGGATTTATTATACTGTCCACTTTTTCATGTGTATCCTTGTTAAATTTGCAGGATTGTGGATAAACATCTTAAATTGTTGGCTCCCAAATATTTTGAAACAAAGTTTATTAGGGTTGATGCTGAGGTCAGTCATTGCTCATGATTGTGCTAAAACATCATGTCTGAATTTGAATTCTAGGCAACTGCAAAATGTTAAATGTTACGCAATTCTCACATCTCGAAATATCGCCATGCAGAATGCTCCCTTTTTTGTTACAAAATTAGCCATCAAGACATTGCCTTGTGTGATCCTGTTTAGGTAAGTTCCGTGACTTGCTTGAACTCTGTTGAGGATTTAAATTGAGAAGGCCTATTTCTTGGTGATAAAATGCAAATTAAAGAGAGAATTGATTGTATGCCTTGAGCTAAATGACACTGAAATATACAGGGATGGTGTAGCTACCGAGAGACTTATTGGTTTCCAGGAGTTGGGAGGAAGAGATGATTTCTCAACAAAGGTTCTCGAGAATTGGCTTTTGAAGAAAGGTGCTTTATTATTTCCTAATCTCTTTACCTTTTTCTTTGAAAAGTATGCAGTATAGTTATCTTTGCTCATGAGAAGTGAGTCCCATCATTGATCTTGATGTAGGACACCATTTAGTGTTTATTTTTTTGGTTGCTCTAAACTTGGATAGTAAATGTAGATCCATGAAGCCCAGTAACAAAGTTCAGTTTCCTGTTACAAACTACCTCTGAGTAGTCCTCCTATACACTGACCTAGGCATTCCTAATTCTTCTCGTGTAGCGGACAGGTGCTAACTATAATGCTAGAAGGCTTTGTGTTTTGTGCTAAAAACATATCTGAACTCGTCAATCCTTCCTATGTGTTTGGGAAACTTTGTTTTTATTTTTCTCCTCTTGTGGTGAAAAGGTCCTGACTGCAACGTTGGAGGGATATTTTTCATGTGATAAAGTCTTAACCTGTAATTTTTTTCTTAAAACAGTGTGAAACACGCATATGGATTTCCAAATGAATTAATTAATTGCTTGAGCAACAATACTCAATGATAATACAAAGATATTTACAAAGATAGAAACATCAAGTTTCTATGTAAAGAATCAGTTTCATCTAAGAAACTGCTAAAGGAAGAAAATTAGCAACAGCTAAAAGAATGAGCATTAAACTAAAATAGTATTATTCTAATACTCTCTCTTAATGCTCAATCTATTTACAACACCAATAGACCCCCTGAATTTTACAAACTTATCAGGACCAAGATGCTTGGTGAAGATGTCTGCGGGCTGCTCTGTTGTGGGAACGGCTTTCTCTTGTTCAAAGAATGGATAAAAAAAAACCTCTCTAGCTTCTTCGCTTACGCTCAGGGGACTTATTCTTCGCTTTAGCTTTTGGCATGGGGGATGAGAACAGGACAGGTACCAAACGTGGGATAACCATCACCTAATTCCTAGGCACGGGGGATCTACGGCTGGTCACGTCCCACTGGTAACGGGGTAACTGAACGGATCCATCTTCAACAAGCTGGCGAATGTAGTGGCAATGAGTTTCCACATGTTTTGTTCGTTCATGAAAGAAGGGATTTTTGGCAAGTTTGAGCACTCCCTGATTATCACAAAACAAGGAAGTAGGACCTGTCTGGGAAACATGCATATTTGTAAGCATATGTCGAAGCCAAACTGCCTCACATGATGCCTTAACTGCTCCCCGATACTCTGCTTCTGTTGAGGAGAGAGCCACGGCTTGCTGCTTCTTACTAGTCCAGGTGACAGCTCCAGATCCTAGACTAAACACATACCCAGCTGTAGATTTACGTTCATCAACCGAACCGGCCCAGTCAGAATCTGTGTAACCACTGAGTATAGGATTGGAACTGCGAGTGTATAGGAGTCCATAATCAAAAGTGCCACGTACATATTGTAGCACACGCTTTGCTGCTATCCAGTGATCAGCTTTAGGAGCTGACATGAAGTGGGAAATGTAGCTCATTGCAAAACTGATGTCTGGTCTAGTGGCAGTAAGGTAAATGAGACTGCCCACTAATTGCCTGAATAAAGTTTCATCCACAGGGAGAGAGGATGACTGAGCTGAAAGTTTGAGCCCTGGTTCCATAAGAGTCGTGGCTGGTTTGCAATCCTGCATTCTGAACCTGTCCACAAGATTTTTGGCATACTTGGACTAAGAGAGAAAGATGTGATTCTCAGTCTGCCAAACTTCAACCCCCAGACAGTAATGAAGAAGTCCCAAGTCTGTCATATCAAAGGTTCTGCATAAATCTTGTTTGATCCCATGGATCAAATGTGCAGAGCTGCCAGTAATGATAAGGTCATCTACATAGACAACCACAAACAAGATATCATCACCAGTATGCTTGATATACAGATTTTCATCAGATGGGCTCCGCTGAAAGCCATGATCTGTCAGGTACTGATCAATTTTCATGTACCAAGCCCGAGGAGCTTGTTTCAATCCATAGAGAGCTTTAGCTAATTTACACACTTTCTGTTCTTGACCGCAATCTTAAATCCTGGAGGCTGTGTCATGTAGACTTCTTCCTGTAAGTCACCATTTAGGAAAGCACTCTTTACATCCATCTGATGAACTTTCCATTTGAGCTGAGCTGCTAGGGCAAGGACAAGCCGTATGGTACTCATCTTGGCTGTAGGAGCAAAAGTCTCCTCATAGTCGATGCCTTCCTTCTGGGAGAATCCTCGAGCCACAAGAACGGAGCTTTATACTTGTCTAGAGTTCCATCGGCTTTGTATTTTACTTTATATACCCATTTGCAGCTAATGGGCTTTTTCCCTTCAGGAAGATCAGAAAGGGTCCATGTGTGATTTTTCTGAAGACTCTGGAATTCAGCGCCCATAGCCTGTTCCCACTCAGATGTACCCTTAGCCTCTAAGTAAGTTTCAGGCTCAAAGATACTGTGTAGATTAGCCATAAGAGCAATGTTTACTGTAGACTGTTGTTTGCTCTTATGTCTAGAAGTTCGTCCTTCAAGGAGTTCATCATTCCTGAGATCACCAATGGTTTTAGCCCACCATTTTGGCCGAAGAGTAGAGGGACCAATATTAGGAGGAGAAGAAGAAGGTTCTAGAGCAATAGGAGTAGCAAGAGAAGGGTTATTTTCCGAAGGAAGCTCAGGCAGTGTATTATCAAACACTGATGCTGCATCATCCCTCCCATCAGGTGGACCTACCGGAAGAAGAACACTGTGAGGCTGATCCATAGAACACTGCTCAGACGGAGACTGAAAGAATCCTCTGTCTTCATCAAATACCACATCCCTACTGAAGCTAAGACGACCAGTGGCAATATCTATTAGTCTATAGGCTTTGTGATGATCACTGTACCCTGTCATCATGAGTTTCTGGCTTTTAGAATCCAACTTAGAGCGCTTAGCAGCTGGAATCCAAACATATGTGATTGAGCCGAAGACTTTGAGGTGACTGATCTTAGGCTTATGGCCAGACCACACCTTTTCGAGAGTCTTCCCTTTAACAGCCTGAGTGGGTGATCTGTTAAGAAGATAAACAGCAGTAAAGACTGCTTCAGCCCAGAATTTGTTTGGAACACTCTTGTGCTGTAACATGGAGCGAGCCATTTCAACAACCGTGCGGTTGCGGCGTTCAACAACACTGTTCTGCTGAGGATTGTAGGGTGTAGTGAACTGGCGTTTTATGTCATGAATATCACAGAAGTTGGAAAAAGTAGAAGAACAAAATTCCCCCCTGTTATCTGTCCTAAGAGTCATGATATTACAGCTAGACTCTTTTTCAACTAAGGTTTTAAACTTTTGAAATATACTAAATGCATCAAATTTATATTTTAGAAAATATACCCACATCTTTCTACTGAAATCATCTACAATAAGCAAAAAATATTTGCAAGCAGAGATAGATGTATTCATAGGACCACAAATATCAACATGAATTAACTGGAGTACGTTAGATGCGCGCCAAGATTCTCCATTCGTGAATGAAGACCGATGTTGTTTGCCAGCTTGACAAGCGCCGCATACGCCCAACTGCTGAGTCTGAATATCAGGTAACCCTGACACAAGTCCTTCCCGAGAAAGCTGAGAGAGATATTGCATGTTTAGGTGCCCATATCGCTGATGCCATAGAGTGCTGATGGGAGAAACAGGAGCTGCTAGAGCTATTTCTGGAGAATCACCAATGTCAAGAAGCCTGTATAAACCATGATCTTCTAGGCCAACAGCAACTGTAAGACTAGTCTCCCTGTCGATAATAGAGCATTTGTGCGCTCTGAACACTACATCAAGCTGAGGAGAGTTCCTCATAATCTGATAGACAGATAGCAGATTAATTTCCATACCAGGAACATAGTACACATTCAGGAAGATGAGTGTGCGGCCACCAGACTGGATTTGAACTGTACCTCTGCCAACCACTGTGTATTGTTCACCTCCGCCAAATACCACGGAATCACTGAAAGGTGAGAAGTCAATAAACCAGTCACGCCTGTGAGAGAAATGGCGTGATGCACCAGAGTCAATGTACCAAGCAGAAGATGGAACATGATCTGAAGACCTTTTAGTCATAAAGGCATAAAAGGCAGAATCTGTCTGCTCGTAATGTTCTGCAACATTTGTTGTCTGATGGAGCCCTCCCTGTTTCTTCTGTTCAGAAGCAATCCTTTGTTGGCAATCTTTCTTTATGTGACCAAACTTGTGACAGTAATTACACTGCACATTTTTCTTCCTAGCAGGATCAAAAGGCTGAGAAGAACCTTTCTGTTGAAAGTACTGAGAGGACTGATATTTGGCTGCAAAAGCATTTTCTGAAGGGACTGATGCTGCACTACTACCAAACTGTTGTTTCCAATGATCCTGCTGCATGAGTTTGGTACATAATTCTGGAAACTTCAGATCGACATTAGTGGCGGTAATGTTGAGTGTTTCTATGAAGTGCTCATAAGATTTTGGTAGACTTTTCAGAGTGATGACTACCATATCTTCTTCCTCCATGGTGCGACCAATGGCTTCTAGCTGATCTCGAATGTTTTTAATCTTGTTGAGATGTTCCTGTAAAGAAATATGTTTGTCCATCATGATGGAGAACAACTGATTTTTGAGAAAGAAAGCTCTGCTCTTGTCAGATGTCTCGTCCAGTTCTTTCAACTGTTGCCAGATCTCGGCAGATGTCTTGCCAGAAGGAATCTGTGGTAACTGATCATCAGCCACAGAGAGCTTGAGAAGCATAACAGCGTCTCGATCTCTATCATCAAACTTATCTTGATCGGTACCAGCTGTACCGGGACGAGTTTCTTTGCCCAAAATGAGCTGATCAAGACGCCTGTATTCAAAGATGGTCAACATTCTTTGTTTCCAGATGTTATAATTGCTGCCATTAAAGCGTTGATTGCCTTCTAACATCAGATTGGTGAGAGAGGCCATCTGTACGTTTCTGGAACACTGATCTGGACAATTCTGCCTCTTAAATCAGATCTTGGCCACCAACTTGAAGAGATAAATGTTGTCAATAGGATCAACCAACAACTAAAAGAAATAATGCCAAATACTCCAATATGAACAGAGGTGACTCAGCCCCTGACAATGACTGATTTTGACCTCTCTTTACAAGATAAACTCAGTAAAAAAAGGACTGTTTATGACAGTCAATGCAATCCTTTAATCAGAAGGGAAATTTAACCCTTTTTACTCACAGAATTCTGTTCAGTGGTGTAATACAACCCTCCTTTGGTGACAAACAGTACCCACAAACCGAGAGGGTTCAATAGTCATTTCCAGCACTTAATGTGGATTTGACTGGCACAAAAAACAAAGTGAAGTCAAAGGTCTGATATTTCAGGTGAAATTTGAGGACTGAGACATGAATTTCGTGACAGAAAAAATCTCCAAATGTGAAGCGGCAGAGTGCTGACTGTGGCAGAGTGCTGACTGTGGCAAAAATTTGATGCGTGACACCTGCGTTCTGCGATTCTGTCGTTATAAATGAAATAACAAGAACCGTTTTAAATGAAATAACAAGTACTGTGATTCTGCGATGGTGCACGTCAATTTTTACCGTAACTATGGAAAGACGTTTCAAGAATCCCCGGCGGCTCTATGATAAGAAGAGGCTGGATGCAGAACGTTGAGAACTCGGGATCCTTCTCTATCTCAGCTGGTTTATTCGAAGCTATGGAAGCCGAGAATCATCATGGAACGTGGATGGATCCGAGGCTGTGGAGTATGTTGCCACCGAAATTGGGGGAGAAAATACTTGCTTGCCTTCCCCCTCCTAGCTTCTTTCGAATGCGTTCGGTGTGCAAACACTGGTACCGTCTCTTGTTTTCCGACAGCTTTCTTGAATTGTGCGCCGAGGCTGCTCCGCAGATGCAATGGTTTCTACTGTTTAAGCCTGGAGTGTGGACAGAAGGGTATCTCTACGATCCCTATATCACTGTGATACACCGTCCCGAAGAAGTGTCAAACTTCTTTCGAAGGTTTAAACGCGTGATCTCTCAACACCCGCACCACCAGCACCCTTGCCACTGTATGTATAAAAAAAATCCGCTGGAAACACCACGAAATCAAAGAAAAAATTGATGATGTTCGTACCAACAAAGAACGAGCCTGGAGAGAAAAAAAATCGCAGAATCCTCGACTCTCGTAATTCCACAAAAATTCAACCGATTTGAAATTCACTGTCAAGGGTTTTACAGCAAATTCAAGGAAAACAGAGAGCAACCTCGAAAAAAAAAAAATTAACACAGCTCGACAAAAAAAATATATATATAATAATAATAATAATAATAATAATAATAATAATAATAAATTAATTAATTAAAAAAAAAATTCTGAAGAATCCACTTCTGTATCGAGATAGACGACTGTAAGCTTTTATCACAGTGAGCAGAGCCGAAGCTAAGACTCAGTGAAGGCTATCTGGCTTACAGAGGGCTCAACCTTAGAAAGGAATGATAGAAACAACTTAAGAGATTAGGATCAAGAAATCTCTTTTTCTGGCTCTGATACCATAAAACAGTGCGAAACACGCATATGGATTTAGAAAATGAATTAATTAATTTGTTTGAGCAGCAATACGCAAATACTAATACAGAGATATTTACAAAGATAGAAACATCAAGTTTCTATGTAAAGAATCAGTTTCATCTAAGAAACTGCTAAAGGAAGAAAATTAGCAACAGCTAAAAGAATGAGCATTAAACTAAAATAGTATTATTCTAATACAACCATCTATCATGTTAGTTCTTAAAAAAAGGGAAAAGGAAGAAGTTGACAAGTTGTTGGGCAAGTTTCTTCTTTGGAGTGATATTCCTTTCAGCATTTCCAGGAACAATCCATTTTTCCAGCCCGTGATTGATGTTATTGCTATTGTTGACCCAACGTACAAAGCCCCTTCATATGATGACTTTAGAGGGTGCATTCTTCAAAATGAAAAGGTTGACTACACTAAGAGATTGGAAGAGTTTAGGGGATCATGGGCACACACAGGATGCACTATGATGTCAAATGGTTGGACTGGTCAAAAAGGTAGAAGCCTTATTAACTTCTTGGTTAATTCTCCCAAGGGGACAACGTTTATGAAATCTATTGATATATCTGCACATATCAAAGACGCAAGGCTATTATGTGATTTGTTGGACGTGTTCATTTAGGAAGTGGGTCCATAACATGTTGTTCAAGTCATAACGGACAACGCTACAAATTATGTTGTTGCTGGAAAGATGCTTATGGAAAGGCATCCTAACTTATTTTGGACACCTTGTGGTGCACACTAAATTGATTTGATGTTGGAGGACATAGGAAAAATTCCTTTTGTCAAGGATATTGTTGAATCATCAAAAAGCATTACAAAATTGATATATAATCATGCATTTGTGCTACAATTGATGAGAACATTCACCAACAAGGAGTTAGTGCACCCTGCCATTACACGGTTTGCCACCAGTTTCATATCTCTTCAATCCCTCTTGAATTCTATGTGGGATGTGAAGAGAATGTTTCTTTCAGAGGAGTGGCGTGCTTTGTCATATAACCACAAACCAGATGGAGAGGCCATATGCAGGTTAGTTTCATACTAGGAAAGCTCCAAGGCGGGAGTGCAAGAGGTGTGTAGCATTACTGAATCTTTGGTAAAGGTTCCTCGATTAGTTGATAGATACAAGCCTGCAATGGGCTACTTGTATGAGGCCATGGATAGGACCAAAGAATCCATTCGCAACTACTACGATGATAAAGGGGATGAAGGCTTTGAGAAACAACAACTCATATGGGAAGTGATTGATGAGCGATGGAACAATACACTCCATCGGCCCACTCATACTGTAGGGATCTACCTAAACCCCGCATTTTCTTACTCATGTGGTTTCTTATTTCATGTTGAGCTCATGGATGGATTCTTCACTTGTGTTCAGAAGATGGTGCCATCTCCAGCAGAACGCACAGAATTCTCCAAAGAAATGGAGATAAACAGGATGGCAGATGGCACATTTAACTTTGACATGGCTATCCATGATAGGAAGACAAGAATGTCAGGTAAGCTTTAGTTTGTTTCAAAATTCATTGTCTATTCAAGTTCATACTTTGCTTCAACTTTCAAATTTCATTTTTTTTCTTATGTTTATCCTATTTGTTGTAGATGCATGGTGGAGAAGCTACGGTGGCAAAATACCCAATCTCCAAAGGCTTGCCATTCCAGTCCCCAGCCAAACATGTAGCTCGTCAGGATGCGCGTGTAACTGGAGTGTAACTGGAGTGTACTTGAAAAAATACACACCAAGAAGCGCAACAAGGTAAAATATTCCAAATTTTCAATTAATTTTTTTAATTCATTAAATAATATTTTTTATAATTATTAATTTATTCTTTATAATTTATTAATTTATGACCGTTGTACAGGTTGGAGTCCCAGCGACTTAATGACATGGTCTACGTCTATTATAATCTTCAATTGTCGGTGAGGCAACTTGAGAGGACACCCGATGTGGAGGCCATCTCATTGGATGGGATTGACACCACTGCTGCATGGAGGGTTGAGGCCGAGAAGCCTATCATCGACTCGGTCGCTGATTGGTTAGAGCAGGAGGTAGTGGAGGGGGTAGAGGAGGAGGAGGAGGAGGAGAAACAGGAGGAGGGGGTGGCACCACCTACCCCTGTCACCAGTAGAGGACGTGGTCTACCTCCTATAGCTCCTAGTTCTTCAGCTTCTAGAGCACAACAGAGTCCCCTACCTACCATGTCGCCTTCTTCATCTAGAGCAGAAGTTGTTACATTTTCTCGCAAGAGGGGCAGAGGAAATAAGTGGTATTAGTTATTTGGTTCATTTCATTGTATATGACATTATGACTCTTGATATGAGATCCATTATTATATTTTTTGTTGATATTTTGAGGCTGAGTTGGGACTCAAGACTTAGTATTCAGGACATGATTCACTATTATGTGTGATGTAGCGCTAGACATGATATTACACTTCTTATATATTAGTTCTCTTTTCATATTTATGTGTCGATGCATTTATTTTATGTTGTGGATGCTTTAGATATTAAAAAAAGTGTATATTTTTGTATTTGTCGATTTTTACCAATTTTTCTCAATCTTTTCCAATTTCGGACCCTTGTGATTTAATCCCAATCGCGATGTTCGCAACATTGGTGCAAACCACAACAAGACATTGGGAGCCATATACACAAGCTGATCTTCCTCAGAGAACACTGAATCGTTGCCAAAAACGTTTGAGGATAGGTTTATATTTATAAATGATTCTTTGAGCAAAAAGACAACCACTGGGGCAGGTCAACTTGTAACTTGGAGGGAAAACATAAATTTTAGTTTGCTTTAAATATATTTAACTAATTCCATGGTGTTGCTTGCCCAAATAAATTTGCGCCTCATTAAATAATAGAGAGAGAAGTGCCAAACCAAATTATTAATAATTTCTTTTATCCAATTCAAATTCTTCCTTGGGACAAGATGGGTTTCTCATGGGAAATTCATCCCATAGCTGCCCTAATTTTCAACACTCCCTCTTAGCTGGGGAGGAAATTCAATCTTCATCAAAAATCTCATCTCAAATGTCTCATCATCGCTGCATCATATCTCATTTCATTGCATAGAAGAAGAATAATACACAAACAACGGTAGGGAAGATCGATTTACCACAAGGATTAAGATCCTCCAAACACTACTAGTCTCCAGGTCAAGCTCCATGACCTCATCTCAACTTTACAATGATCTCCTGATCTAAAGAAGAAGAATCATCATAGGGGAGATCAATTTACCACTAGGGTAAAGATCTTCCAACCCTATATCAAAGACAATAAGGGATGTCAATTTACCACTCCTTGGTAAAGATCTTCCAAACCCTATGTCCAACTGCTGGACAAAAAATCCATCCAAATAATAAGGGAGATCAATTTACCACTAGAGCAAATATCTTCCAACCCTGTATCTTAAACAATAGGGGAGATCGATTTGCCACAAGTGACAAATATCTTCTAAGCCTGTCACCTAGCTTAATCCTTTAGTGATCCAGTGGTTTGAACACCATGCATCCTGGACTTAAGGAGAACAATTTACCCAATGCATCTACCATAGGTAAAGATCTTCCAACCTAAGTCTCCTAACTCATTGGCCAGATGAGTGGCAATCCCAACTAGCCCGGCTTGTGGGTAGCATGCACGTTGGGGTGTGTACTCCATCTAGTCCCAGCCCTGAATAAGGGAGACCAACCTTTCAAAAAATGGTAAGGATCTTCCAATACTATGGTTCCAAGGAGTATGTTGGGGTCTGTACTCCACCAAGTCCCAAACATGACTAGGGGAGACCAACATATCAAAAAAATGATAAGGATCTTCCAACCCTATAGTTTCAAGGAGTACCCCATGCCCCCAAGAGCTCCTAGAGCTAATCTTTGTGATCAGTCGTGAACCCTTCCTTGAAGGGTCACATCCACCAGTCCAAGTTGGCTCTCTGAAGACCAAGAACTTCACTTTCGACAAAGGTTGGGTAAGAATATCAGATATATGGTCATCAATAGAGATGTGATGGACCCTTACTGCTCCTCTCTACAACATATCCCAAATATAGTGATATCTAATCTCAATGTACTTGGACATGTCATGGAACACGACATTCTCTGAAAGTCAGATCCCACTCTTATTGTCACAGTATATCACAGTCGTATCCAGTACCTGCTCAAACATCTCTCCAAAGAGCTTTCTCAACCATACTACTTTAGAGCTAGCCCAGCTAGCAATAATGTACTCAGCCTCAGTGGTATTGAGGGCCAAAGACTTCTGCTTCCACCCTATACAAGATATCATGGTAGACCCCAAGCTAAAACAACAACTAGATGTGCTCTTCCTATCAACAATGCAACTTTGCAGAATCTCAATATACATCTCCAGGCTCTATCAAGCTCAAAGTACACAATGAAAAACATGGATCCACCTAGTTGCATGCTCATCATGGAATCCGCCAATTTTTTATTTGAAGAGGAGTCTCTCTCAACTACTTCAATGTAATTCATCATGCCAAGTCTCTGAAAGCATGCTTCCCTTGACAAGGAAGATCTCAGCATCTCTCTGCTACACTTCTGATCTCAAGAAGTTGATTACTAGGGCTCAGAGATCAACTCCCTTTGGCACTGAACACAAAGATGATTTGACCCTGTCATAAGTAAATTATTAGTATATAAAATCAAATATCAAAGACATAACTTCAAACTTGAAGAGAGGTTGGTATCTGCATCTGATATCCATCAATCCAAGTATGCCAAGCCCCAAGGACTTATTTCAATCCGCAATCATTAGTCTCCTACTCATGCACTTAAAGCCCTGAGGTAGCTCTAAGTATGCTTCCTCCTTAAATACAACATAGAGGAAGCCAATTTCACATACAACTGATAATAGTACATTTGGCAACAGGGGCTAGGATCTTATCACAGTCTTCTCCCTCTGAGAGCATGTTCCTTATCACTGTTGAACTTAATATCATGGAAGCATCTGACACTACTGGCTTTACATGGCCTCCTATCCCAGCCAAGTGTTGCTTGAACCTATTAATACCCCCTCCTTGAATGGATTTTTCGCAATATTTGCAGATCATTTTGTCATCAATCATATCACAATGAGCCCATGCAGTATCTCTGGCTTTTGGAGGCATGATGACTACTACTTAGCTTAAACTCTGTTGTTCCACTACTCCAGCAAAAACTCAACACTCTCCAAGCGCCCAAGCAAACTCACAAACACTCCAAATGAGATGTGTGAGACAAATGAGAGGGAGAGGGGCCTCTTAAAGGCTTGGAGAGGGTGTTTTTGGAGGGAAAGCACCCTTAGTTTCCCTCCAAAACCCCTAAAACATAGTCAAAAAGTTGCTTTTTCAGTTGACGGTGGGCGTGCCTCCTAACCGGCCGGTTTAGGACAGAACCGGCCAGTTTGTATCAAACAGGCCAGTTCCGTCTTAAACCGGCTAGTTAGGACTGATTTTTTGCAAAAAAAAGGAGAAATGCCCCCCCTGACCAGGGTTTTTTTGCCGGTTTCAACCGGTGGGCCTGCTAACCGGCTGGTTAGACCGGTAACTGGTTAGCAAGGTCAATTTTGAAAACTATGCTCTGAATAGGAAGCCTCTTTTAATCATAGTCATCAACTTGAGCGACTGCAACCCTTACTCCGACGTCTAGGCTCTTGTCCATTACCACTCTAATCATGGGATGGATCTACATGCTCCTCAATCTCAATATGCAGGACTAGGTCCCTACATCCACTTGATATACCTATTGACCCCAGAACAAGAGCAAGATCAATGATAGGAAACTAAATAAGCATAATGAAAGCGTCCCTGATGATGAGGCAGGACTATATTTCTTCTCTATGAGTGGCTTCTTCACTTTTCTTGCACCAGCTCCCTCTTAGAGCGAACTCTTCTTGCATTACTCTGCATGCAAATGATTGTCAAGATGGATCTACTTTCCTTGATCACGTACACATCCAAGAAGTTAGAAGCATTCAAATAATCATGCACGAAGAATAAAAAATAATCTAAAATGATAAATCTAAGCAAGAACAATATCACAAGGAAATAACATGAGCCTTGAAAGTTCTTATCTTTAATGAGGATTGTAGGAAGCTATCAGCTCCCTCTTGATCCTACCTCCATGATTCACCATTGTTCATCAACCATGTGTCAATGTCAATTTCAGAGGAAATGCATCCTCTTGAGCACCACCTATATTCTCATTTCAGATCCTTCCAAGCCTGGTTATTAATGTACAAGATGATCATTGGATCTACATCACATCATCTCCTATTTGGAGACTAGTCCATCTAGCGTTACACTAAGTCTATCATAGGTACTGGAATAACCCAATGGCTTCTCACTCATCATAATCACACTAGGGTTTCAATTTTGTAGAACCCATGCCTTTACCATATCTAAGGCCACTCCTAGGGTTTCTCCCAAACCTAACCTCTACTGTAAGAACAAGAGCTCACCCTAGGGTTTCCTTCAAACCCTAGCATTCTTTTAGGTCTCTTCCATCTTCATCCCTTTCACTCTACTTGCTCACGAAATCCCCCATAGGTGTCTACATGGGTGATCTCAATGACTCTTCTTCAACCCAGCTCTGATACCATGTTAATTTTTAGGGCTAGACTGTTCTTTGTTGTAGATAATTGCATTTTAAACCTTTTCAACATTTTCACGTTATATTCACCCCATAACATCATGTCATCATTAGCAATTATGTAGAGAGAACAATAACATCAACAAACATCGGAATAGTATATAGTAGAACAAGAAAAGCATGCATAGTAGAGACGTCAAGATTTAGGTGAGAGCAAGGCAAAACACCACAAGGGGGAAAGCCCAACCAGATTCTTCTTCTTAGATATTCATCAAATGTTCAGCGGAGATACAAGGTACAATAAGTATGAGACACATCTTTCAACATCCAATACATTAGGCCTCTTGGCAGCAGACAAGTATATGGAGGTATTAACCAGCCCTCTCTGATAGATCTCCAAGTAGCATATTTCCCTATCAAGTCATTGTCATAGAGACAAGCCATACATCACAGTTATATCACTGTCGTATAGAAACACATCCATACATCAAAGATACACCACCATACATCAGAGTGTCAATGCCATATCAAGGTAATTGTTATGCAACAAGGTCATTATCAATGTGATACATCAAAGTCTTTGTTACGTAACAGGGTCAGTCATAGTCATAGATCACGGTCATTGTTATGCAACAAGGTCACTATCATAATCATACATCAAAGTCACTATCATGCAACAAGGTCACGATCATAGTCATACATCAAAGCCACTGTTATGCAACAGGGTCACTGTTATAGTCATACATCAAAGACGTTGTTATACAACAGGGTCAATGTCATATAGATCTTAGTCATGCCTCCAAGTCACTGTGATGTCTAGGGTCACTGTCAAACAAGGTTATTGCCATATCACAAGTCACTATCATATATCCAAAAACAAGTACCTCTGTCATACAGCCATACTGTCATCATTTCAATAAACATAAATATCACGACCAACAGATAAAATTGTCATAACCAAAGGGAATCACTATCAAGAATCTTGTCCTTCATCGCTGATATTATCACTATCATGGGTGCAAGCATCATAGCCATACAACATTGTCAAAGGAACAAATAAATTTGCAAAGTATTATGGCCATTCGTCACTCAAAAAATAATGTGAGGCACATAAGAATAGATGCAAGCCATAGGATAAGCAATGCGAGCGACAGAGAAGATGTGAGCCTTAGAGAAATGTGAGTGACAGAGTAGATGTGAGCCTCAGAGATAATCGAGCCTCAGAGAAATGCAAGCCTCAAATAAATGTGAGCCTCAAAGATAATGCGAGCCTCCAAGAAATGTGAGCTTCAGAGAAATGAGAACCTCAAATAATAGTGCGGACCACAGAGTAGATGTGACCCTCAAAGAAATGCGAGCTTCAGAGATAATGCGAGCCTCAGACAAATGCGAGCCTCAGAGATAATGCGAGCCTCAAAGAAATTCGAGCTTCAGAGAAATGCGAGCCTTAGAGAATAGTGTGGACCACAGAAAGACATTGCAAGCCACAAACCTACGTTGATCTGCCTCAGAGAACAACGAATCGTCGCCAAAAATGTTAGAGGATAGGTGTACATTTATAGTTCTTCCTTTGAGAGAAAAGACACAACCATTGGGGCAGGCTGACATGATGAGGCTGACCTATAACTTGGAGGGAAAACATAAATTTCAGTTTTCTTTAAAAATATTTAACAAATGCCATGTTGTTGCTTGCCCAAATATTTGTGCCTCATTAAATAATAGAGAGAGAAGTGTCAAACCAAATTATTAATAATTAGGGAAGCCTCCCTTGTGGTTTAAATCCACTAATGAGCAGGAGAAAGGTTGTAGAGATCAGTGAAGCACAACCTTATAAGACCCTTCAAGACTCGCAGGTCTTAACAAGTCATATGCCGAAACGGGTCACTTGCATAAAACCCGTGCATAAGACCCTTACTTGCATAGGACTTGTGTTCACACGTCGACTTGCATACGACTCATATCAAAATCTTTCGGAACCGTATAAGACTCGTCCCTAGCAGCAAATTTCGATTTTTTTTAATTTTCTTCTTTTATTTTGAGATCAGGTGGAGGGAAAGGGAGCCTTATTTTGAGTTTTATTTTGCCAAGTCTTATATGAGTCGTTCCCGATTCTTATACGAGTTGTTCCCGATTCTTATACGAGTCGTCGAGTCAATAGCCAGATGAGTCTTATACGAGTACGACTCATGCAACATTGGTTGAGATAACAATTGCAACCCTTTCTCTTATTGCCATAAGGTCTAGCCCCGCCCATTGAGGCTTTGCATCGGACCTAGAAGATTTGCGACAACAAGTCCAAAAGGTGTGAAAAAAAATTTGACATAGTTGGGGAAAAAAATATTCTCTCTTTGAGACCAAGTCCACCACACAATCCAAAATTCCATGATTGACTTAAGAAAAATTGTGGTTCACAACCCAACAACTTAATGATGTGGTAATCAATAAGTCATTATTAGACAACAATCTATTATATAAAAATCAAAAGTTTATATTTTTCTGTTTTAGATTAGTTTGTTTAACTAGCTTGTCTTTCAAGATTTTGTCACTAAATAGCTCTATTTGTAACCTTGGGGTTCTGAACAATAAAGTAAAATCAAATCCAAGGATCAATATAACCTTTTACAAGCTTTATTTATATACATTCTTCATGGTATATTAATTTTTATGTTGCAAATCCGCATTCCTTTATTGTTGTAGTATAACAGATCTAGATTATTTTCAAGGTTCCAAGCACTTTTCCAAGTCTTTAACTAGAATGTTGTAGGTAAACTCTATATTGAATTCAACAGATTATATCTTGTTTTATTCACATTATTATATCTCTTCAATTTGAATGATTTATCTTGTTGGTTTAGAAGTATTTATCACAGATTTTATAGTGAACTAGAGGGGCAACAAACAATTAATTCCACTTCATCCAAAGACCTCATCTAAGGCATTGGTCCTCATTTGGTTGCTTGGAGTATTTAAAGGAAATTCTCCCATAGCCTTTTTGGAGGAATTTGGGTTTAAAGTGTGGGGACTTTGGTTAAGGTGACAATGGGCCCTAATCATGTGTGTATTGAAATTGATCGGTCCAACGGTTTTGGTATCTAAACCAGTCAGATCAATGGCACATAACCAAAACCGACTCATTCTGTACCAAACCGACCTTTTTCACTGAAAAGACCAATTTTATACAAAACAACCAACGACCCTCCAAACGCAATTTTAAAAAAAAAAACAATAATTTATGAGTGGGGCAACTTAATAATCAACCCTAGGGCCATATTAATGGTAATGTTAAATGCTTAAAGTAAAAGGATGAAAATGAAAGATTTACTGTTAACTAACTCAAGATGTTTGAGACTGGTTCTAGCCAGTGTTCATAAAATCGCCAATTTTTTGACGATGTCCCAAAAAATCATGATTTTTTCAACCAGTGAATTTTTCAGCTTGAAAAAATCGTGATTTTTTCCTTTGGCAAATTTTTCTGATTTTTTCCCGATTTTTCCCAATTTTTCTCAATTTTTTCTAAACTTGAAAAATTGAATATATTTTGTATTTTTTGTCGATGTTGCCGAAAATATGTTTCTTGGACCCTTGCCGATTTTTTCAACACTGGTTCTAATCTCATCGGATTTCATATGGTGAAAGTAGAATTTTAGATCCCACTCAAAATCTAGCAAACTTAACAATTTCTACGATTTTAGGATTGGAGCATTGCAACGTTTCCATTAGATTATGTCATGTACAAGGTTATGGAGCTAGCATTTAATCAAGAGCACCAAACCCTCTATGTACCTTAATATTAGTGGCATTAATTGTTGAACTCCTCTATCATGACTCTAGTAAAAATGTACCCATCATTCAAACAAAATCTCAATTTCACATGTGAAGTTTTTTATCTTATTTTAATGCTTAAGAGGGTCATATTGATGATGAGGATCCCAATATAAGCAATGATTTTGATCATATGTAGGTATTTATTGTAGGATGATTTATTTTACTTCTTGTAGGATGATTTCTTTTACACTAGAGATCATCTAGATCTTTGTGTTGATGTATTTTTTATTCAAAGATGTATTGTACTAAGTGTTATTTTGGTTGTATGCACTCTTCCTATATAAATGAGAAATTTTGCATATTTGCATATAAATGATTTGGATTTTTATGGATGCACATGAAAATATATGATTTTCTTTAAAAATTTGAATATTTTATGTATTTTATGATCAACTAGTTTTTTGGTCCAGTTTTTCTACCAGATCTCGATTCAAGGGGTCAACCGATTCACAATTTTGATAACATTGTATTAAAGACAAATTTATTTTTGTAATACAAATATATTAATTGAGAAAATGAAAAAGGTGATAATCGTACAACAACCCTCGTGACGGTTTACTTATAGCATTGACTAGTCACAAGGTGAAAAGGTACATGCCCCTTGAAATTTCATTTAAATAATTAAATGTTTATTATCTTGTTTCTAACATTGCTGCCCTCTCAAGGAATGCTTTGTCCTCTGTTAAGTTATGGTATGTTCTATGCTTATAGCAGTTTACTTATCTTTCTTATTATTATCCACAGATTAGCAATCACATGTACATAAAGTAAAGTGCAAATAGGACATTAAACAATTGATAGAAAACAAGCCAAGACAAGAGACACAAGATGTGGCAGCTAGCTAGGGACAAACCCCAATGGGGAGAAACCCTTCGATCAAATCTTCCTTTATCTTCAATAATTCAACAGAGAGAAATAGTACATAAATCTGATTTACATCAGCAGCAGCAAACCCTAGATTAGAAAAACTAGGGCAGACAATATCTTGCAAACCGACCGTCGGATCGGCTTGATTCCACCACCAAAAAATGTGGCCTTTAGAGGAGATCCAGATGGACCTACAGCACAGTTTTAAGGAGGGAGTCTTCTGGTCAACGTTGGTCAAATTTTGGTTCTGCAGTTGCAGCCCTAAATTCTGCACCTTCCTTCCACACGTGTGACAGAAGAGTCTCTTTCTGCGCAGTAGGAGAAGAGCCTCTTTTCTGCGCGAGAGAGAGAGAGAGAGAGAGAGAGAGAGAGATGTGATGAGTGAGTGTGTCCAAATGAGAAAAAGAGCTCCTGTATTTATACACAACTGTTGATGATTGAATAGATGTGACTATTGGGCTTCTCAGTCTATATGAGTTGCTGGTCAGCTTGATAATTATTCCATAATCAAAATAAATTCATATCTCCATAAATACTTATTGGAATCGGATGATCTTTAAATCAATCCTACACCTCTCAACAAGAGGAATCTAATAAAAATATTATTAGCCATGAATAAGATGACCCACATGGAGTTTGGCCCTAGTTGCCAATTTTAACACTCCCTCTCAACTAGGGAGAACTCCATCTCCAATCTGTCTGTCGGTCGCTATTATTCATCCATCAAATGCATTGCCTTATACAGCTTGACCCCTGCTCTGCTCTACTCTATCCTACCCAATGTTGCACGAAACAGGGATGTTTTTTGGAAGCGGGGACGTGGAAGCGTCATTTTCCAAAAATCTAGGAAGCGAAGCGTCTGCTATATATATATATATATATATTTGCATTTATAC